>PVJN01008019.1:0-66911 GCA_004026805.1 Lasiurus borealis | reverse complement strand
CCTCCTGCATGCCCCCTACTGGGGATGTGCCCACAACCAGGATACATGCCCTTGATCGGAATCGAACCTGGGACCCCTCAGTCTGCAGGCCCGACACTCTATCCACTGAGCCAAACCGGTTACGGCTCTGAGCAGAGTTTTGAATCAGATACTTGAATGACTTCAGACTGGATTGGAGTCCAGGGCTCTGTCAGAAAACCAGAAAGCCGGTTCATGTGGGAAGAGACACTGCACAGCCCACCTCTGGCTTGGGTGCTCTAACATCAGAGTCCCGGGATATGAGGAGAGGAGACCCGCGTCTTGTCTTCTCTTGCAATGAGCTGCTCACGCAGGTGATGGGGTGGGGGTGGGCCTTGCTCACTGAGGGGCCCACTGACCTGGACTTAAAGGGGAAGTGTAGGCGTGGGAGGCCAGCCAGAGGGAGTGGATAATCAGGGAGGAGGACGGTACAGGCTCTGGACACATCAGGGTCCTGGGAGTGGGGGGTGGGCTGGCAGGAGGCTGATCTTTGGGCCTCACCACTTGGGCGCGGTGCAGTGATGGGTAATGAGCCACTCCATGGAACTTAAACAGCTTGAGCTGTTGGGGAAGAGAGACAGACCCAGCAGACAAGGAAACGGGGGAGGGGGTGTGGCGGTGGGCTTTCCAGCCTGCATAACTAAAGATAAGTTCGCCGAGAATAGAAATCCATCTCCACTTTCAGAAGCTGCTTGAATGTGTGAGAGAAAGAGCGGAAAGGAACGTGGGCACAGATTGTCTATTTTAACCCCCTGACCTCGATTTCATAGGTGAGACTGGTGCAGTGATTGCCCTGGAAAGGGTGGCCTCCAGAAGGCAGCGACTGGGATCGGGTAGTTTAAAGAAACTCCGCACACATTTTATCCTAAGTTGTCTTATTTGAAGTTTTTTGAAGTTTTTTATTTTAGAGAGGGTGGATATGGGGAGAGAGAGGAAGGGAGGGAGAGAGGGGAGGGACAGTAATATGGATTGTTCCACTTAGCTATGTATTCCTATTGATGCTTTTATGTACCCGCCCGGGGTTCAAACCCACAACCTTGGTGTATGGGGATGACACTGTAACCAACTGAGCTACCCGGTCAGGGCTTAGTTGCAGGTTTTGAAATGGAAAAAGCCTTCAGGGTGCAAGTTAAGGCCCTTGGTCGAGAGAGGCAAGAGTTTTTCTGGATTGCTTATTCCCCGAGGGCAGCCTTTAATGGAACCCACTTGGTTAAGAGGGTGACAGCATGTTGGCCTCTTAAAGCTGAAGAAGTGAGGATATAACAAATATATTTCCCCCCTTTGTGCAGGATGCTGGGTGTCTTAGATTTTTATTCAACACGAATCCTCCAGTTTGGGGGCTACCGAAGTTCTGTGGGTACAGCTCATCTTAACGTATGCCCGTCTGATGGCTCAGCGATGAAATGGTGGGACCGGACCAGACCACAGGGATGGAGGGAATGCGCACTAGTGCGGGCTCCTGAGAGGAGAGTGGGGTGAGCAGGTGGGCGGGAGAGAGGGTCCTCCTGCCTGTACAGATTTGGGATTCGGGCATCTGGAGCTGAAGATCAGGGTCAAAGGACTGAGGTTCATTCTCTCAAACCAATAAATGGACCCCTGGGAGACAATGAGGAAGGGAGATGAGACTTGGGCCTTCACACCCGCCCCCCTCCCCGCACCCAAGTTAAAGTTATTGCTGAATAAACGCGCGCAAAGTGGGCATTGATCTGGAAGTGGGGCGTTGCGTTTTCCAGGGGACAGAGGGACATTTTGCCCCGGGCCAGGCCGCTATGGCTCTGCGCACGTTGGAAGGCGCTGAGTGCTGTGCCACTTGGTACGCCTCCTTCTTGCCCGGCCAGAGTTTTCTAAGAAGTTGGGCCAAACAACCACATTTTCTTCGCCTGGTTTTCTTTACTCTGTGTCCCTGAGAGCGGGCCGCCCTATCTCCTTCAGGATCTGAAGCTGCTGTGTGTTTTCCCGAGTTGTAGGCCTTTTATGGCATCGCTGTGTGGTGTTGCCAGAGCTGGGTGTGCTGTGAGCCAGGCTCATCATGTGCACTCATGTGGGGGATACCTAGTAGTTTCCGGGGTGTTCTGTCCCTGGGCAGTTGAGGAACGGGGCTCTTTTCTCCGTAAGGGGGTAGGGTACTCACATTTAGTGGGTATGTCTGGGTTTCCCAGAGTCCTGTGGAGGGAGAGGACAGCCACTGAGCCATATTGTCAACCTCAGTGGAGGAGCCCTGCAAAGTCAAGTACATTTTACATGCTCCTAGACAGGCATAAAGGTTGAAATTTTGGTGACTTGAGTTAATTAGGATATTGTGGGGATTTCTCTCTTTTTTGTATTCAGTGGTTAGGTCAGTGCTTCTCAGCTGTGGCTGCCTCTTGGATTTTCCCTGGAATCTTTAACAAATACTGGCGCCCGAGTCTCACCTCCAGAGTTTCATTTAATGGGTCTAGGATGTGGAATCAGAATTTGAAAAACTCCCCCTGTGTTAATTTAAACTATATTTTTATTGATTTCAGTGAGGAAGGGAGAGGTAGAGAGACAGAAACGTCAATGATGAGAGAGAATCATGGATCGGCTGCCTCCTGCACGCCTCCCACTGGGGATGGAGCCTGTGACCCAGGCATGTGCCCTTGATCGGAATCGAACCCGGGACCCTTCAGTCCGCAAGCTGACGTTCTATCCACTGAGCCAAACAGGCCAGGGCTGGAGAATCTTTACAGCTTGGCAAATGGGACTTGGGCTACTGGTTGTTCAGGTTTTCTCATCAAGTTCAGTCGTCAAACTGTTTCTACTGGTCTTTCTTCTGAACGTGACTCGTCTGACCGCCTTGCCCTCTCCCTCCTCTAGCCGACAGCGAGACCATCCTAAAAGGCCTGCAGTCCATTTTCCAGGAGCAGGGCATGACCGAGTCGGTGCACACCTGGCAGGACCATGGCTACTTAGCGACCTACATAAACAAAAACGGCAGGTGAGATGTCCCGGAGCGCTCCTCTTTACATCTGGGCACGTCGGGAAAGGGGGAGAGGTTCAGAGGGCGGAAGAGGGGGGTGGTGGCCAGGGAGGAGGGCGGGGTCAGCTAGAAGGGGTCAGTAGGGGGAGAAGGGGGACATTTGCAACACTTTCAACAATAAAGATTTTTTTTTAATTCCCATGTTCAGGGACTTATTCCCCCCCACCCCAGATTGAGGCCACTGAGTGTCAGTATTTCGCCAAAGCCCCAAGGTGACTGTGCTGTGTAGGCTAGAACCCCTGGGCAGCACGAACATTGTGGACTGGCAGGCAGTGATCTGCACTTGGTTAAAACAGGTCCCTAGGTTTTCTTTTTTTTTAATTTTTAAAAATATATTTTATTGATTTTTTACAGAGAGGAAGGGAGAGGGATAGAGAGTTAGAAACATCCATGAGAGAGACATTGATCAGCTGCCTCCTGCATGCCCCTACTGGGCATGTGCCCACAACCAAGGTACATGCCCTTGACCAGAATCGAACCCGGGACCCTTGAGTCCACAGGCCCACGCTCTATCCACTGAGCAAACCGGTTTTGGCCCTACTGCAGTTCTTGAAGCTTCTCCCCCAGACACCAATTCCAACTGTCCAGCGGGCTTACAGTTCCTCCTGGAAGAGAGTTTTTGAGTGACAGGAGCTGTTAGGAAATTGCTTTTATAAGCAGAAGACATTAAAAGGAGCATGCTTAGTTCAAAAACGTATTTTCTCCATTGGTCTTCCTTTTTCACTTGGGCAGCTGGGACCCATCCCCGTGGTGCCTGACCCGGGTTTCCCAGCCCCAAACCTCACTCCCCACCGCCATCCTGGCACCTGCTTCTGGCCTGGCTTCTGGTTAATGGCCCCTTGGCCATGCCAAGGCCCTGGTCCTCAGCCACCTTTTTATTTTATTTTACTTTTTAAAATACTTTTTATTGATTTTTTTACAGAGAGGAAGGGAGAGGGAGAGAGAGTTAGAAACATCAATGAGAGAGAAACATCGATCAGCTGCCTCCTGCACACCCCCTACTGGGGATGTGCCCGCAGCCAAGGTATGAGCCCTTGACTGGAATTGAACCTGGGACCCCTCAGTCCGCAGGCTGATGCTCTATCCACTGATCCAAACCGGTTTCGGCCTCAGCTACCTTTTTACATGTCCTCTGTATTCCCCACTGGTCACTTTTTCTTCCTGCTTTTAATCCTACCTTCCGTGTCCTCTGAGGTCCCCTGGTCTCTGGCAGAGGACTCTGCTACAACCACCCAGGTGGTTAAAGGACCCCATTCCTGTGCTGCTGAGCGGGGAGGGGTGATCTGCTCATTCAGATGTGCATGAATGTGAGGTGTCCTGGGCCTGAACTTGGTTTTGAGGCCCTCTAAGGGCTGAAATGAAATAAATTGCATTTATTTTTACATCCAAGCACACTGCCTATATAGTCTCTGAACAGAATTCATCTTCTAATTTAGTGTATTTCAAATATGGCTTTAACCATGACTCATAGTAGGACATAACTTCACATCATCACATACACATCTGCGTATATACGGTACAAATATCAGTGTAATTGAAAAATATGCTTCCTCAAATAATTAACTTAATGCATGTGATACTCTCACATTTTTATTTCATCAGAAATGCTGCTCAGAGCCACTACGTTGGGGGTCAGAAAGCTTTTTCTGTAAGGAGTCACAAAGTCTCTGTTGCTTATTCTCCTTTTATTAAAAGCAAAGCGCTCTTTAAAAGCGGAAAAGCCATGTTTAGAGAGCGGGCTTTACCAAACGTGCTGCGGGCCGGAACTGGTGTGCAGGCGGCAGGGAGTGAGCTGACCCTGAACTTAGCGAATTTAATCGCCACCTGCCTGCATTCGGAAATAGCCGGCTCAGGTTTTCTTTCTTTTTAAATTGGATTTCTTGGGGTGACATTAATTTGCAAAATCCTACAGGTTTCAAGTGTACAACCCAACACAGCATCATCTGCACAAGGCGTTGTGTGCCCATCTCCCCAAGCAAAGCTTTCTGTCCCATTACCCCCCACCCATCTAGCCCACATCCCCTCTCCCCGCTTTCCCTCGGGCTGTTACCATGCTTCTCTGTGTCCCTGTGTTATGTACACGGAGCGGCCAGATTATTATGATCTCTGAATGCATGGTAATCTGGCCACTGTGTGTGCGTGTGTGTGCGTGTGCGTGCGTGTGTGTGTCTCTGTGTGTGTGTGTGTGTGTGTGTGTGTGTGTGTGTGTTAGAGACCCGGTGCATGAATTCGTGCATGGGTGGGATCCAGCCAGCCTGGCCAGGGGGAGGGGATGTGGGTGGTTGGCCAGACTGCCTGCTGGTCGAACTCCTGGTTGAGGGAACAAAGTGCATATTAGCCTTTTATTATATAGGATATACACCAAGTGGCCAGATTATTATGCGTTCAGAGATCATCATAATCTGGCCACTCAGTGTATAAGGCTCTGTTTGAATTCTGAAGGTTAAATGGAGAGAACCTAGTTGGCCCCTCCCACCCTCTCTCCCCATGGTCACTAGACCTGGCTGAATCACGTGCTGGGGAAACTTCTTAACAGTCAGATTCACGTGACTTTCTGGACTCAAGAACCTGCTTTGAAAACCTTAGTGTTTGGCGACTCTCTCAATCTTAACTGAATGATTGGTGGCTTCCCTGTCCCTAAGTGGCTCTACAGAGGAAGCAGAAGGGTTAAGTATGTAATTTGGGGGGCAGGGGGCGGAGGAGATTTGGTCTTTCCTTTGAATTTGGTTGACATCTTTTTCCCCCTTTTGATACAATTCCTCAACTTAAAATTATGCTTTCCTTCGTAGCTTTGCCAACCTGAGAATTTACCCGCATGGATTGGTGTTGCTAGACCTTCAGAGTTACGATGGCGACGCAGAAGGCAAAGAAGTTGACAGTGTCAGTTTTCCACTGTTCTTATTTCCTCTAGTATTTGAGGGTCCCAAAGCCAGCTCCGTTTAATAATGTTACAACGATTTCACTCAATTGCTGACTTCCCGGCGATTAGCAGACGTTCCTCCCTCCACAATGAGAAGAGAAAGAGTTGATCCTCAAGTTGTTTGTAGGAACCTGGCTGCCACTTTTCCCTTGACAGCTTGAGGATTGATTTTGTTTTTAATATATATGTTATTTATGTTTTACAGAGAGGAAGGGAGAGGGATAGAGAGTTAGAAGCATCAATGAGAGAGAAACATCATTTAGGTGCCTCCTGCACACCCCCTACTGGGGATGTGCCTGAAACCAAGATACATGCCCTTGACCGGAATGGAACCTGGGACCTTTCAGTCCGCAGGCTGATGCTCTATCCACTGAGCCAAACCGGTTTCGGTGTGAGGACTGATATCACTGTCCACCGTAGCAGATGGAATGTAAAGTTTCAGCCAAGATGTCATATCTGCATGACCCTTGAGCCTCCCCTTCCCCATTGTCTTCTTGGGGACTTAGACTGAGGTTAGGGCCGCCCGGGGACTGGTTGGTGTGGGTGCAGCACCCGTGGAGGCTGCTGTGTGTAGGGAGGGGAGGACCAGGTGTATTTGGGGGCCCGCCAGTCCACACAGCTTTGTCAGTACAGCCTCAAGCTCCTGGTCTGGCGTTTAGCCGCAGTTCCCTCCAGCTCATTCTAGAAGCCCACTGATCTGATTTCTTCTCGTCACAGCTTTTGAACAAAGTAGAAGAAAGAATGAAAGAATTGAGTCAGGACACTACTGGGCGGGTGAAGCGGTAAGTCTACTCCCCAATGTCCTTTGGGGTTTGGTTAAGCGACACGATACTCGGAGAGGTGGTGGTGTCCCTGAGTTGTGTCTGCTAAAGAGATGGCACAGATCAAAGCCAGCCTGTGCTTCTGGCAACAGGGTGGACTGAGCTAGTGTCCCCTCGCCCCAAAACAAGACGTGAGAGAGCACGTACACACACCGCCCGCGAGAGAAACGTGCTGGGTAAAACGAGACAAAGGCACAAAGGCGATGTGGAGGGGGTCCCCAAAGCTTGACACTCTGGAGAGCAGAGAGCCCGGCGAGGCTGCCGCCCAGTCAGAGGGGAGCGAGGAAACTCCCTCCATCTGTCCAGTGAGGAGAAAGGGCGCCTGTCTGTGCCCCGAGTCCTGGGCTCCAGAGTCGAATGAAGCCGTTAAGAGATTGATGACAGGGAGGGTGGATAGAAAATTCTCAAGTCAGGAGCCTGCAAGGTTCTAAGAATCAGAGGCCACCCACGTCGAGCAGCCACGGGTGGGTTCTCTGCAGAGGGCAATGAAGACAGCTCGGCTCTCCCTGTCCAGGAGTGTAGCCACTGTACCACATATGGCCCTTTAAAATGAAGGTAATAAACGGTTCAGTTCTTCAGTCTCACCTCCCGCGTGTCCGTAGCTAATGGTGGATGGCCAGGTTGGACAGCACAGAGGTATTTGCCTTTGGTGTCAGATGGTAAGGGCTTTGCTAGAAGGTACTGTTTCAACATTTATTAAAGGGATGGCGTCTGTAGGTCCTGGGAATTCATGGATTTACAGCAAATCATTCTCAGGAGTTTGCTCTTGCCTGCCTGCGTGGTTCCTGATGAGGCCCCCCAAAAGTTAGAAGGCTTGTCCCTTGCTCATAAAGGCCAACACATAGATGCAGAGACACAGAGGGACTTTACCAGGGTCATGGCATCACTGATGGAAACACCTGAAATACAGATTTATTTAGTTCATAGCGCTTGCCAGAAGAGGGAATCCTTATTGGCAAGAGCTAGGATTTTTATATATATATATTTTATTGAATTTTTACAGAGAGGAAGGGAGAGAGATAGAGAGTTAGAAACATCGATGAGAGAGAAACATGGATCAGCTGCCTCCTGAACACCTCCCACTGGGGATGTGCCCGCAACCAGGCACATGATCCTGACCGGAATCGAACCTGGGACCCCTCAGTCCGCAGGCTGACACTCTATCCACTGAGCCAAACCGGTTAGGGCGAGAGCTAGGATGTTTAAGTACCGTATTTTCTGGCGTATAAGATGACTTTTTAACCCAGGAAAATCTTCTCAAAAGTCGGGTGTCATCTTATAGGGCGAGTATATCCCAAACTCTATATTTTAATTGGAAAAGTTGGGGGTCGTCTTATACACCCAGTTGTCTTATATCAGAAAATAGGGTACTTAGTGGCTCAGCATAAGTGTGGTGAGCCCATAGGCAGGCTCCAGGGCCATGCACCGGAACTAGAAAGGTTTTAGTCCCCGGTGGAGCAGAGAGCAGGAAACGGCAAGTGAAAAGGACATGGCACAGTGCAGAATGTGCACGCTTTTTAAATTTCTGTCAGAACGCCAAGTTCAGTTTATGTGTTCTCAGCCCCTTCCCCAGCCTTAAAAAACACACCACACCCATGCTCCTTTCTGGATTTGTTATCTTTTCCCATTTCTAAGAGTTCTCCTTATCTACACCCCTTTGAATCGAACGGGTTCTCACTGTTGTAAAATGTCTAAACGTGGAGGTGATGGATTGGCCGACTTCAAAATGCCTCTGAGTTTTACTGGTCTGATTTTTATCGGAGTTCGCTCTGGGAAGAAGGAAACAGATGGAAGGCATTTATGGGCCTGAGCATTTATGAGGAGTCTGGCCAGTTTGTGTCTTTCTGGTCTCGGAGTTTCTGAGGGGTGGTGGAGTTAGGCCTTAGATGTGGAATTCGGAATGAGGACCTTGTTTTTGCTTGTCACTGTTTTTATGTCGCTTCATAAAATCAGGGTGGAGGAGGTGAGAGGCGGTTGGAACTACTTTGTTGTAGGCCCTTTGTTAATGACTTCAAAAGGACAAGGATGGTGCCACTTTCCTCTCCCGGGAATGACATTGTTAAAGAGTCAATCATGAACGGATAAGTCAGTAACATCTGAAATTATTACTCCCCTAGGGGCAATCAAATAAATGTAATTTTTCACTTATGAAGCCATGGGTTTTTTTTGTTTTTTTGTTAGTTTGTTTTTTTGTTTTTTGTTTTTTTTTTTTTTTTAGAAAATTTATTTTTGTATTCTGCTTTTGAAAAGAAAAGAAGAAAAGGAACAGGAAAACAAGCTCACATCAGTTTTGTTGCAAATAATTCTTTTTTTTATATATATATTTCTTCATTGATTTCAGAGAGGAAGGGAGAGAGAGAGAGAGAAACATCAATGATGAGAGAGAATCATCGATAGGCTGTCTCCTGCATGTCCCCCACTGGAGATTGAGCCCGCAACCTGGGCATGTGCCCTTGACCGGAATCGAACCTGGGACCCTTCAGTCCGCAGGCTGACGTTCTATCCACTGAGCCAAGCCGGCTAGGGCTTGTTGCAAATAATTCTTAAAATTTACACACTGTACCTGAGGCCCAGGGCCTATTCTGCCTGTCTTTTCTTTTTTAAAAAAAAAAAAATATATTTTTAGCCAAAACTGGTGTGGATCAGTGGATAGAGCGTCAGCCTGCTAACTGGGGGGTCCCGGGTTCGATTCCAGTCAAGAGCGTGTACCTCGGTTGCGGGCACATTCCTGGTAGGAGGTGTGCAGGAGGCAGCTAATCAATGTTTCTCTCTCATTGATGTTTCTAACTATCACTCTCCCTTCCTCTCTCTAAAAAAATCAATAAAATATACTTAAAAAATTAAAAAATATATATTTTTATTGATTTGAGAGAGGAAGGGAAAAGAGAGATAGAGGAGGGGCGGGAACGAATATCGATTAGTTTCCTTCGGCACACATCCCGATGGGGATTGAACCCACAACCTGGGCATGTGCCCTGACCAGGTACCAAACCAGTGAGTGACCTTTCGGTGCCCTGGCTGAAGCTCACAGCCACCCTGGCCAGGGTCTGCCTGACTTTCTTACCGTCCAGTTTCGAGGTTCAGCAGTGATGGTTGGAACAAGAGTTTAGTAGCGGATGGTTCCAGAGTCTCCCCCGGAGCCCATCGCGGGGAGATAAATGCACGTCTTGGTAGGATGAGGACTTGGTCGCCGGAATGCCTTCCCCAACCTGCAGGTCCTTGTTTCTCTGCCGGCTTTACAAGCCACTGGGTTGCAGTTAAGGAAAGAGTCAACCTTCGCCAAGGTACCGCTGACATAGCTGAGATGGGCATCGTTTCTTCTCAGTGGGTTTGCGCACAGTGCAGGGGAACCCTATAGCTGGCTGGCCACCAGGAGGCAGGTTGGGTAGATTTCTGCCCCTGAAAGCTGGGGCTGCTCCCCACCTTCAGCCAGGGGTGGGAGAGGCCTCCCCCAAGTCCTGTTGGCCCGCTCGTGGAATGAGGGAAGGTGTCCTGATGGCGGCTCCACATTTTTTAAAAAAAAATATGTTTTATTGATTTTTACAGAGAGGAAGAGAGAGGGATAGAGAGCCAGAAACATCGAAGAGAGAGAGACATCCATCAGCCGCCTCCTGCACCCCCCCCCCCCTGGGGATGTGCCCGCCACCAATGTACATGCCCTTGACTAGAATTGAACCTGGGACCTTTCCGTCTGCAGGCCGACGCTCTATCCACTGAGCCACACTGGTTTTGGCAACGGCTCCACATTTTACAGGAAAAACGTCTGGTCGGCCTAACACTCCAGCAGCTGCATCTGTTTATGGGAACGATGCAGTGGTAAATTAGTTCAGTGGGAGTTTATGGGAACTGGGTTTTGTCAATCTCACGTGTTCTTTACCGACGCTGGCACTGTCTCCCCACGGGAAGCCTCGTTAACTTCCAGCAGGTCCAGACTGGACTCGGGGAAGCAGGTGAGCGGGGAGGGGAAGCAAACTCCTCAGAGCGAGCCAGGGGCCGCATCTCCTGGCGTTCGGGGTGTCCGCGGCTGTCTTGCTGTCAGGCACCCCTGTCCGAGAGCACACACGACTCGGAGACGGGCTGTGCCCTGTGTGCAATGAGATGACACCGTGTTTGTATTCCAGTTAGATTTGCCAAACGCCTTTCCCAGGCCCCGTGTTTCCCTGTCCCTTAGTGTCCTCTGCTGGTAGTTTCTAGTACATTCACCCGATCTGAAGTACTGAATACTTCTGCCACAATGGAACCAGGAAACCATCCGCTTGCAGCCACTGTAGTAATAACAGGTTCAGGCCAGAACCGGGT
Source organism: Lasiurus borealis (assembly GCA_004026805.1). Taxonomy (NCBI): domain Eukaryota; kingdom Metazoa; phylum Chordata; class Mammalia; order Chiroptera; family Vespertilionidae; genus Lasiurus; species Lasiurus borealis. Next base: position 55,855 of record PVJN01008019.1, on the reverse strand, counting down.
AGATGCCAAATCCACCGGTGAAGGCTTCTTGGGAGATTAGGACTCTACCCAGTTTTGGAGGATCACCTCCCAGCTTGCTCAGTAATTTTATTTTATTATATTTTATTTTTTGCTTAGTAATTTTAAAGGGAAAGAAAGGTGCCTTTGCACATGGGCGGATCTGGTGCCATCTCCTTCAGCTGCTTGGTCACAGTTAGCAATAATAGGACAAGCACACACGTCTGTCTCTAATGTGATGCCTCTAGGACAGAGGTTCTCAACCTTCCTAAGGCCTCAACCCTTGCATACAGTTCCTCATGTGGTGGTGACCCCCAACCATGAAATTTTGCTACTGTTAGGCATCATGATGTAAATATCTGCATTTTCCGATGGTCTTAGGCGACCCCTGTGAAAGGGTCGTTTGACCCCCAAAGGGGTCTCAACCCACAGGTTGAGAACCACTGCTCAAGGATATATGTCAACCTGACTCTAATGAAGATCATCAGGCACCCGCCCCCTCCCTTGGGGGGTTTTGTGCAGAGTACCCGGTCAGGACTCTAACCAAGATGTCAATGTCATGAAACATGACTAAATGAGGCTACCAAAGCCAAAACAACCAGCCAAATGCAGTGTATGATCCTTCGTTCAAAAGCAGAACAACTACAGTGGACATTGTTTGTACCATTGGAAACACTCGAGGGTGGATTCGGAGCTGCGTGGGGGTATCACGTCCGTGTGCACTTGGCAGGAGTGTGATAATGGCCATGTAGTGAAGTGGGCAGTCTAAAGAGATCCCTGCTGACGTATTAGGGGTAAAGTGTGATGTCTGCAGCGACCATTTTCTCCTTCAACTTGTTATTAGGAAAATTTAAATCATGCCAGGAAGGTTTTTGAAGAATAAAGTCCTAGGTGCAGCAGTTGTGGCGTTTTGGTGATGGTTCAACCTAAAAGCATTAGATTTGTGGGTGCTGTTCAGCAGTCGGCCTGGGGTGATGTGGCTTGCTTCCTTCCCCACACTCCTGCTCCCAGGTCCAGTTTTAGGCAGGCTCACCGTTAGCAGCTTTCCTACAAGGCTCATTCCTGTTTCCGCTTTTTTCCAGATTACCACCCATAGTTCGAGGAGGGACCATTGACAGATACTGGCCCACTGCGGATGGCCGCCTGGTTGAGTACGACATAGATGAAGTGGTGTATGATGAAGACTCACCTTACCAGAACATTAAAATCCTGCACTCGAAGCAGTTTGGAAATATTCTCATCCTTAGCGGGGATGTTAGTAAGTATTCCAGCCCTGCCCCAATTATATCACGAAGTGACTGTGTTGGTGCCAGCTGGTTTGGCTCAGTGGATAGAGCGGCGGCCCGAGGACTAAAAGGCCGCAGGCTCGATTCTGGTCAGGGGCACATGCCTGGATTGCAGACTCGATCCCCAGTAGGGAGCATGCAAAGATCAATGATCCTCTCTCATCATTGATGTTTCTATCTCTCTTTCCCTTCCTCTCTGAAACCAATAAAAATGCCCCTGACCGGAATCGAACCTGGGACCTTTCAGTCTGCAAGCTGACGTTCTATCCATTGAGCCAAACCGGTTTCAGCTTAAAAAAAATTTTTTTAAAGTGACTGTTGGATTATATTTTCCTGACAAATGTCACTTTTGTGGATTTGCCCAAGCTTGTCCTTGGCACTGGTGTTTTTGAAGTGAGCATTTCTGTTGTATTAACTTGTGAATTATCTGGCCTTCATGTTTTACAGCAGATCCAGGAAAACTTTCCTTTTTCTTAATTTCTTAGTAATTTCTTAGTCTTTGGATTGTATTTCAAAAAGTATATAATTGCTTATTTACAAAAATATTTTTGTTATGGAAAACCTCACCTCTAAGTAGACAAAATAGTATGACGAACCCACATAATATACTCACCGCTGAGCGTCAACAGTTACTGACTCCTGGCCAGTCTTGTTTCCCCTAAATGACAGTCCACTTTCTTTCTCATTTTTAAAAATTGATTTCAAAGAGGTAGGGAGAAACATTGATGATGAGAAAGAATCACTGATCAGCTGCTTCCTGCATGCCCCACACTGGGGATCTAGCCTGTAACCTGGGCATGTACCCTGACAAGGAATCGAACTGTGACCTCCTGGTTCATAGGTCAGTGCTCAACCACTGAATTATCCTGGCTGAGCTCTTTCTCATATTTTTTAGAAATATACTTATTGATTTTTTACGGAGAGGGATACAGAGTTAGAAGCATCGATGAAAGAGAAAGGGAGATGGATAGTTAGAAACATCGATGAGAGAGAAACATCAATCAGCTGCCTCCTGCACACCTCCCACTGGGGATGTGCCTGCAACCAAGGTACATGCTCTTGACCAGAATCAAACCCTGGACCTTTCAGTCCACAGGCTGATGGTCTATCCACTGAGTCAAACAGGTTAGGGCTTTCTCATATTTTGAAGCAACTCTCAGATGTTGTGTTATTTCATCTGGAAAGCCATAATTGCTTTTAATAATTCACATCAGTACATCCTTAAGACCAAGTTTTCTTCCAAACGACTAATGCAGACATGTATGTCATCTACGTGTGTCATCTATTGACTTGGGATTGATGAAAACTCCATTATCCAAAAAACTACCGTTGTGCATTGTCGAATGTGTTTAAAGTGGAAAGCAAAACATCTTGGGCTAGAATCCAGCCCTTCCCAGAGGTGTGGGTTTGAATAGAGTCACCAATTTGAGTCTGTTTCCTCCCTAGATCTGGCGGAGAGTGATCTGGCGTACACCCGGGCCATCATGGGCAGTGGCAAAGAAGATTACACTGGCAAAGACGTGCTGATTCTGGGAGGTGGAGATGGAGGCATTTTATGTGAAATAGTCAAACTGAAACCAAAGATGGTCACTATGGTAGAGATATCCTTTTTCTGTGGCCTCAGGTTCAATGGGCTTCTACCTCCCTTCTCGTCTTGTGACTCCAGTTAATGTTAGGAAGGAAATGTGTGATAAAGAGTGCCTGGAATAAACATTTCAATTTACGTGGCCAGCAACAAAGAAGCAGAGGTAATCTAGTTGCAAATGAAAGAGCAAGCAACTGTGGTACCACGTCTACTCAGCAGTTGCCAAAATAGCTTCTTGATGAGAAGAAAAAAAATCATTTCTTTTTGAGTGTCCTGGGTGCAAAAATGTAATTGTCTTACTCATCTTTTTTAACCTGTGATACCTAAATGAATGTTATAAGACGTCTGTTTGTTTTAACCCATTTCAGAATTCTTTGATATGTTTAAATTCTGGCTAAATTTCTCCTTAACCTGTTCCGAACATTGACCAAATGGTGATTGATGGATGTAAGAAGTACATGCGAAAAACATGTGGTGACGTCTTAGACAATCTTAAAGGAGACTGCTATCAGGTACTTGTGTTTTCCAGATAAAGTTTTTAAGTGAACTGATAATACAATTTATCTGAATTGTGCCTTCCTAAAACAACTTTAAGTATAACTGGTTAGGAAGATAAATAGATCATCTTGTATGGGAGGAGAATTTTTTGTCTACCTTTCTAGTTCTTGATTGAGACTCCTGTAATCACAGACAGATTAAGAAGAGAAAAACAGACATTTATTGACATGTATACCTCATGTATATATAGAAGATCCCAAGAGAAAAGTAACACAGAGTTAGCTTTAGAATTTAAGCTTAAATATCATCTTCTATATATATAAAAGCCTAATACGCAAAGTGTCCACTCTGGAGTTCAACCGACCGGCAGTTCAATTTCTTGCTATGATGTGCACTGATCACCAGGAGGCAGCGTGGAATGAAGGAAGGCCCCAGTTGGCAGTCTGGCAGACGCTAGGGACCCTACCTATGTACGAATTTCATGCACTGGGCCTCTGGTCTTAAATAGGGAAAGGGGATGTAGGTGTTTTAAGGGAGAATAAATGACTTTTTGGAAAGATGGATGGGACCTTAGAAGAATAGATAGATGTCAAGGTAGTTTATGACAAAGTTTGTCTGAGTCCACATAGTGTCAATCTTCTCTCCTGTGATAAGAGGTGATGTTCCTGATTGAATCCTCCGGGGAGGGGAATGGATGACAGTTGAGTTTCTTTTGGAGGATCTGTCTCTAGGTAGATAAGGAGAGTTCAAAGAAAGCCCCTCTAGTCAGTATGCCAGGGCAGCATATTTTGAGGTGGCATGTTCTGCTCCCCTTCATTTTCTGTGAGTTATATATAGATTTCTATTTAGGGCAGAAGTATACTTATAATAAGAAAGAACTCTATAATTTCTGAATTTAATACCATTCATTTTTTTAAAATTCTCACTTGATATTTTTCTTTTGATTTTTAGCGAGAGTGAGAGAGAGAAAAAACAAATAATGATGTGAGAGAAGCACATTGATTGGTTGCCTTCTGCACAAGCCCTACCAGGCGCAGGCTGGGGAGGAGCCTGCAACCAAGTTATGTGCCCTTGACTGGAATTGAACCCAGGACCCTTTGGTCCTCAGGCCAACGCTCTATCCAATGATCCAAACCTGCTTGAGTTCATTCTTTCTTATATAAAAGATGTCATGTACCATTTTATGACCTGACAACTACCATCTTTTGTCTCTCTACCCTGGATAATCTCTGTGGTTCCTGTCCTAAATTCTACTGTACTTTCAAAGTCACCAATCATTACAGTTTGTAGGACACATTTTGTATTGTATTTTAGGATGCATGTTTGATGCTCATACCTGCAATACTTTTTAGAACAAGATAATCAAGCAAATACTTACTTTATTTGAACAAAAATCTTGTGTATCTCCAGATGTATAGACATTTTAGATGAGAGCTTCAGTTTATTGATATGTAAATTATCCCATCCCATTGTCCTTTGATTTCATGGTACACATGTTTATTTTTTAAGCTGAGAGGAATTATTTCCACATTAAAATACAGTTGTGACTGTTTTGTGGGCAAGAGGAAAAGATATACATTTCACTTATACTATGTGAAAGTTTAAAAGGGGGTGGAGGATTAGGATCTTCAGAGCGTGACAGGTTTTTTCCACAATGAGCTAGAAGTTACCATTGTTAACCAATAATATTTGCGTTATTAGCCAGGCCCTCTGCCTGGCTGGGATGTTTTAACATTGCATCCTCACACGTGTACCAAGCGGATATTATTTCTATTTTATGGATGAAGAAGATTAAACTTAGAGTTTGAAGGATATTTATTCAAGGTTATAGGGTAAATTTAGAGGAGTGATTCATATTCCTAGTTCCTTATATGGCTTCCTTATATGGATTAAGGAAAATACATAAACAGAACCCCAACCCAAACTTGCAGCACTGTGGAGTTGTACACTGTTATAATTAACTAAAGGCCCGGTGCATGAATTTGTGCATGAGTGGGGTCCCTTGGCCAGGCCAGTGATTGAGGCCTATGGGGGGGCTGGCTGGCCAGGGGAAGGGGCCATGGGAGGTTGGCTGTGGGAGTGCACTGACCACCAGGGGGCAGCTCCTGCATTGAGCATCTGCCCCCTGGTAATCAGTGCACATCATAGTGACTGGTCAACCGATAGTTCTGGTTGCTTGGTAGTAATGGTCACTTAGGCTTTTATATATACTGAGTGGCCAGATTATTATGATCTCTGAACACACAATAATCTGGCTACTCTGTGTATATCCTCCTATATAATAAAAGGCTAATATGCAAACTGTCCCCTCGACTAGGAGTTTGACCAGCAGGCAGACTGGCTAACTACCCATGTCCCCTTCCCCTGGCCAGGCTGACTGGACCCCACCCATGCACAAATTCATGCACTGGGCCTCTAATATATATTTACACACACACTGAGTGACCAGATTATTATGTGTTCAGAGATCATAATAATCTGGCCACTCGGTGTATATAGAAGGGCATATATAAGTGGGAAGATTTGCTAATGACCTAGGAAATAAACCTTTCCAATTGCAAGTCCACCTGAGGGCAGAGCCCTGAAGGCAGAAGGTGACTCAGACAGTTGGACATTTTAGAGAAGGGAAAAGTAGTAGTTTATTTGAAATGGCTGGGCTCTTGAGTAAGTTGTTTGCCTGAACACATCCTTTTTCCCTGCCTTCTTTCTGGAACAGAACGGCCAGCAGGGGGAGCCTGTAAAATTCTCCTAAGGCCCACAGTTTTCCCAGCTCTAAAGGGGTGGAGGTTGTTGGTCTCCCTGGCAGTGGCAGACAAGCCCTTGGGCATTAAAGTTCTACCACCATTAACAAACCACCAGGACTTTGCAGCTGTTAACCTTTTTTAGAAAATAAAGTTCCAAAGCACTCGACTGAAATCATTAAAATAGTACCAAAAGAATACTAAAAGCCGATTTTTGTATGTGCAAGATTTCTAAGTAAAATAGTAGTAAATTAAATCTGACACTTAAAGAATGATACACATTAGGTACAAGAAAGTTTAGTTCATGAATGTAAACATCTTAAGAAGACAACATAATTTATTATAAATAATTTAAAGGAGAAAATAATTGATATTAATAGATGATAAAGCATTTGAGAGTATATAGTCATTCTTTTTTTCAAAGATCAAGATATTTGTATTATGATATCCAGTTGGCTTAGAAGTATTTATAAAATATTTTTTTTTCTTTTTTTCCATCACTATATATCTCCTCTATGCTCTCTTCCACCTCCGCCTCCACCTCCACCCCCATAATCACCACACTGTTGTCCATATCCATGAGAGTTCTCTCTCTCTTTTTTGTGTTAATCTTCACCAAAGGATATTTTTCCATTGATTTTTTTTTTAGAGAGTGAGTAGGAAGGAGGGAGAGAGAGAGAGGCAGAGGGAAACATCTATGTGATGTGAGAGAGACACATTGGGTTGCCTCCCGCACTCACCCTGATCAGGGCAGGGATTGAACTGGCAACCCGGGTATGTGCCCTTGACCCAGAATCAAACCCTTCCATGTGCATGCTGGTGCTCTAACCACTTATCTCTGTAAGATAATCAATAAAAAAATTTAATTAGGGTAAGGTCCTATTGTAAGAAAGCAAAAAACTGAAGTTTGAATCTGTGGAGAGACATTACATTTCTTGGATGAAAATATCAGAACAAGGTCTTTCTTCCTAATGATAAATAATTCTAAACAGAATCCCAAGGGAGTTTTTAGAATTAGGCCAAGTGATTTTGAAGTTCTTTTATAACAATAAATTTCTAAGAATAGCCAAGAAAAACATTTAAAATAATCATAGCGAAGGGAGATTTGCTCTCTTATAATCCAACAGGAAGTATGATGTTGACACAGGAAGACATGGATAGACAAGAGCAGTGTCACAGAGGCTTGAACACATGCAGCTAATATGTGGTGTAAGAGTAAGGAGGCTTGGGCTAGCAATAAATGGGGTTTATTCAAGGGTATTAGGGTTTACAAACGGGAAATTCAAGTAGGCAATATCAAAAGTTTTCCAAAGCAGAAAGAAAAGCTGAGTTTTTATTTTTATTTTTAAAAATATATATGTGTATTTTTTTTTTTTTTTTAGAGAGGAAGGGAAAGTGATAGTTAGGAACATCAATGAGAGAGAAACATCGATCAACTGCCTCCTTCACACCTCCTCCTGGGGATGTGCCTTCAACCAAGGTACATGCACTTGACCAGAATCGATCCTGGGACCTTTCAGTCCACAGGCCGACGCTCTATCCACTGAGCCAAACCAGTTATGTCAAAGCTGAGTTTTTATAGTAAAAAGTACATTCTTCAGGAGAGTCATCCTGCATTCTTAGCCCATGAATCGGTCCAGGATGGTAAGCTTCACATGTCCCATGATCTGGACAATGGGCCAATTTCTTCTTGAGGTCACTTACATGGTCATGTGAGGGTTATGTGTGTGCAGGTATTGAAGCACAGCCAGCAGATGTGCGTGCAGGCACTGACGCAGGACTGGAAGGTTCAGAAGTTTTTTGTTATTTTTTTAATATATTTTATTGTTTTTTTACAGAGAGGGAGAGGGATAGAGTCAGAAACATGGATGAGAGACATCGATCAGCTGCCTCCTACACACCCCCCACTGGGGATGTGCCCACAACCAAGGTACAGGCCCTTGACCGGAATTGAACCTGGGACCTTTCAGTCTGCAGGCCGACGCTCTGTCCACTGAGCGAAACCGGTTTCGGCAGGTTCATAAGTTTTAGTCCCCAGGAGAGTTAAGGCGAGAATACAATCATTGTGCCTCAGCTTACTTTGTTTCTATGATTTAGCAGCTTGACCAGTGACCCCATTGTACTTCTTCACTCCGTTCCTTCATTCTACTAATCATTTTGCTTGCGAGAAGGGAGATTGAGTGGATTTAATAAGTGATGCTGGCATCATGGATTGTATCTATCTATGCATGAGAACAAAGCTAATTAAGCTTAGAAACCGTAGAAAAATCAATTTCAGATTATTTCAGCTCTCTCTATAAAAACTAATACGTAGCCCTAGCTGGTTTGGCTCAGTGGGTAGAGTGGGCCTGCGGACTGAAGGGTCCCTGGTTCGATTCCAGTCAAGGGCACACGCCTGGGTTGCGGACTCATTCCCCAGTAGGGGGCGAGCAGGAGGCAGCTGATCAATAATTCTCATCATTGATGTTTCTCTGTCCCCTTCCTCCCTTTCTCCTCTCTGAAAGCAATAGAAATATATTAAACAAAAACAAAACTAATACATATGTATAGGCAAGTTTTAGGAGTTGGGAAAGAAACATTTTGAAAAAGGAGACCCTCAGAAATTGTAATGACAACATAATACCATAAACAAAGCCAAAAGGCAGACTGTAAACAATACTGCTAACAAACAGGACAGGGACTTAATCCCTTTAATATGTAAAGAGACCCTACAACTTTAAAATTTTTTAAATTATCTACTTTAAAAAAATGGTTTAACCATATGAACTGGTACTTCTCAAAAGGCAGAAGTCAAATAACCTGCAAACTTTTTAAAAAAATATATATTATTGATTTTTCACAGAGAGGAAGGGAGAGGGAGAGAGAGTTAGAAATATCAATGAGAGAGAAACATCGATCAGCTGCCTCCTGCACAATCCCTACTGGGTATGTGCCCACAACCAAGGTACATGCCCTTGACCGGAATCGAACCCGGGACCCTTGAGTCCGCAGGCCGATGCTCTATCCACTGAGCCACGCCAGTTAGGGCTGTGGAACATTTTAATAGAATGATAGTTTTTACAAACATCATTACCTGAAATGTTATTCAGTAAATATTTCCAAGTTTAGAACGATGTGTGTGATCCTAGTTTTACAAAGGAATAAGCACTTGTTTTTATTTGCAGGAGAAAGTTTATAAGAATCTTTTATGAGCACAGGGAAAAAATCTTGAGATTTTTTTAAGCACTTAAATGGGATTGATAAATAGATTGAAGGCAACTGGGGTGTTAGTGCCTTCTTTGTTTTTGCATGGGTACACTTGAATGATGTATTAAGTCAGTGGTCAGCAAATTGTGGCTTGTGAGCTGCGGTTTGTCACTCTGTTGACTAATGAGTTTGCTGACCACTGGCCTAGGGGCTTAATCACAAGGAACAACAACAGCCTATGATTATTGGAGTCGAGAGTCTAGATCAGTGGTTGGCAAACTCAGTCTACAGAACAGCAAACCGTGGCTTGCGAGCTGCAGTTTGCTGACCACTGTATTAAGTGAAGCACATTATAAAGCACCAGAGGCCCGGTACACAAATTTCTGGCACCAGGTAGGGTCCCTAGGCCTGGCTGGTGATCAGGGCTGATCTGCGGGGTGACCATCGGGGTGATGGGGACCCTGCTCCCACCCTGTGGGCTGGGGGCAGCTCCTGCATTGAGTGTCTGCCCTCAGTGGTCAGTGCGCGCCGTAGATGAGACTTTGAGGATGTGTGTTAGAGCACTCATATGAAAAACCTGGAATAGATTATTTTAGGGGATTGTGGCAAGATTGATTTCTTTTTTACAAAAAAATATATTTTATTGATTTCAGAGAGTAAGGGAGACGGGGCGAGAGATAGAAACATCAATAATTAGAATATTTTTTGGCTGCCTCCTGCACGCCCCCTACTGGGGATGGAGACCACAACCCGGGCATGTGCCCTTGACCGGGAATCAAACCGTTACCTCCTGGTTTATAGGTTGATGTTCAACCACTGAGCCATGCCAGCCAGCCGAACCTTGATTTCTGATTTGTTATATGCGAATTCTTTATACAAATATGTATTTTTGTAACTAGAAAAATGTAAGACAAGGGGAATAACTCTTGCCTAGTTCAGGACGTTGCCTGGAGCCAGATGGGTCCCCAACACTTCAAAGATAAGGCAACCCCCAAACTTAGGTTCTGAATTTACTGTCAACTGTCCAGATGAGAATTCCACCTCTTAGCTGCTACACTTCCCTCAGTAATAACTCTGTTTGGGAGCTGGGATGTATTACATGGCTTTATTACCGGCAATACTCGTAAGTGTTAGAGGAAATTGAAAAACCTTAGGGTAAGAGTTGGGAGTTAAGTGCAAAAATACATCAGTAGACAATGAAGTTATTCAGTACTGGTGCAGGCGAGAAACTAAAAATAGAAGAAAATCCGGAGAGTAGGAGAGGTGATTTAGATGAGGGTTAAAGGCATGAACTTGGCTTTCAGATATCTCTAGGTGTACTTCTTGGCTCTGTTACTGGGTAAACTTTGTATCCTCATAAGTTTGTTTTCTCCATGTGTAAAACAGGGATCCTGATAGCACCTGTAGAGTGGTTCAGGTAAAATGAGACGGCACACATGAAGCATGTAGCAAGCACTGCATTTTAATTCTTACAGGCATGGGTGGAAGTCATTGCTATTCATGTGGCAGGTGCTGCGGGCTGTCAGCCCCAGCTTGCATTCTCTCCTTCCTCTACAAGCGTCTAACTACTTCCACGTGTGTTGGCTCACCCGCATTATTTCTGTTCTTTCTGGAAGGTTCTAGTAGAGGACTGTATCCCGGTACTGAAGAGGTACGCCAAAGAAGGGAGAGAGTTTGATTATGTGATTAATGATTTAACAGCTGTTCCAATCTCCACCTCTCCGGAAGAAGGTAGATTTCGTTCTGTTTTGTTTTTAAGCACAGTAATGGCAATGTCCGTGGAAATGTTTTTCTTGGCATCGAGTGAGAATGATAGGATCTTGGAGATTATCTGGTTAAGTGTCTTCATGTTTTTTTTAAAGGTAGTTAAACTGAGGCCCACGGTGGAAAGATGGCTGTATTTGGCTTTGGTCAAATCCTGTCCTGCTCCTAAGTGAGCAGATTCACTCAGTCCTTTGAAACAAACATGAAATAAAAGGACTCATAATTATACTATTAACGCATTAGCTAGTTTGATCATTTGCCCTAGGGGGTTTTTAACGTATAATGGAACTGACCGGTGACCGGCCTAAATAACGCCAGGGACAGTCCCCTTCTCAAACCCCGGGCTTGACATCACTCGGGGTCGGGGTTTGAGTGTTAATGCTTTTTCTGTAACCTTGTCTTCCTGCTGACTTTGCAGGCGGGATTCTTACCTGATGACCCTCGAGGTTTCTCTCTCGGGGTGTCACTGCTTAGCCCCCTTACCGAAAGTCTGGCAGATTTCAGCCACTGCCTTTTGTGTGGAAACTTTATTGGTGTTGTGAGCACAGTGCTAAGTAAAGCACGTTTGCTTTTGACCCGCTTGGGTATGTGCTCATGTGTACAAGACACCCAGTTGATATGTTCACAAGTGAGAATACATTCTTATTGCTTAATAAGCCCTCTGACATTGGGTCTTAAGCTCATGGCTCGCTCGCTCTTTGGTGTTGTTGAGTGTGGGTGCATTTTGTTGCCGATGCGTGCAACCCCCTATTTAATAAACCTGCATTTTTCAACATCCAGATTCCACCTGGGAGTTCCTCAGACTGATTCTTGATCTCTCCATGAAAGTGCTGAAACAGGATGGGAAATACTTCACACAGGTAGGCCATTTCACTGTCTGCCCCCCAAACTCTTAAGCATTTTCTGTTTTGAAATTTGAATTTGTGTTCATGAACTTTATGCCTGGTAAGGATAGAGCAGCGTAAGTCGATTATGATCTTCGAAGCAGTTAAGTTTGTAAATAGCCAGCCTGGCATCTGTTAAGGAATTCATCAGCTTTGTTGTATTATGTTTGTTACCGGATTTATCAGCCTTGGGCTCTGGCTGTAGTACGAGCTGCTGCCACGAGATGGAGACAGAGATGGTGATTCCCCCTTTCTAGGAAATCTCCAATGGAACTCACTGGAAGTCAGCTTGTTTTTCTAAAAGCAACCCACCTTCATTGAGCCGGGGAATTTTCACCAGTGCGGTTAGGAGGACGGTGGAACTGTTTTCTTCCATTGAGAATGTTTGTACGGTAGACTGCTTTCTTGGGGAACTGATACCTCAATATGGAGGATTAAGAAAAGCATAACAGAGCACCACAGCCCATTCATTAAATATTAATGATCCAGGCCTTGGTCACTTGTTTCTGCCAACTGACTTTGATGAAAGATCGCATGATATGTATGCCCATGGCTGTGCCACTTTCCACGAATTTCAAAATCTGTATTAGGACATGTTTCCTGTCCCCGCATCCATTACAGGTGGGAGTGCCAGGCTATCTCACTTTATCAAACCCAGGAATGATCAGTGGTTGAATGTGTGATGGCACATGTGGACTAAGGAGGTAGTAGGCCCTTTAAGAAGCAGTGGTCAAGTCAAGAGTGCAGAGTGGGGAGAGGGAGAGTGAGAAACATCAATGACCAGAGAGAATCATGGGTCAGCTGCCTCCCACATGCCTCCCCACTGGGGATCGAGCCCTCAACCTCTCCCCCGCCCCCACCCAGGGCATGTGCCCTAGAAAGTGGCTGACATGTTTCCAATCACCAATAAATAGTAGTTGAGTGAAAAAAAAAAGAAGAGTACAGGGTGGTTTGATTCTGGAGGTGCTGATGTAGTTGCCACAATGCAATGGTTTTTTTTTTTGACTGCCAGATGATCAGCTCAGAAGACACCCTTGATTTACACCACGCATGTCAAACTCATAGGCTAACACAGGCCAAATAAGCAAGTTTAAGTTTACGTGGGCCGCAAAAAAACAAGCTTCCATTTTCATAGGAATGTAGGTTTATTTCCATAGAGACATGCTGAAGACAAAGGGCTGAAATACATGAGTCATCGTTCACATAAAATATAGGACATTTTAGTAACTTTTTTTTGAACATTAACTTACCAGACACTGAATCACTGCAGAAATTAATAAGCATAATGCAAATACACCTATTTTTCTTGTTCTCCGAAAGTGAAATATTTCCTATTGCGCACACCAAACAGGTCATTACGAGACTAATGACGTGGCAGTTGGCCGTTAAAATGTTCGCTGCTGGTATTAGTGAGAGAAATGGTGCGCCTGCGCGTAAGGGAAATGAATGCAACACGATTATAGTCATCAGACATTAGCAAACGTTGGAGTCCGTTACTAATAATTATGTATAACAGGATATTGTAAAAATTTAAGCTACAAAAGTTGTATTAAAATGTTTCTTACATACTGTTATACAGTGGTACCTCGAGATACGAGTGCCCTAACATACGAGATTTTTGAGATACGAGCCGCCGAGCGAGCGATTTTTGCTTTGAAATACGAGGAACATTTGAGATAGGAGTCATCTCGTGGATCAGCTGGCTGCCCACGACCCACCAGTTTACCTCAACTCGAGTGTCTCATAGTTTCCCACGCCTCAAGGTTACGGAACGAATTAAACTCGTATCTCGAGGTACCACTGTAATAGGGTGGTAAAGGCCTGGGGCAGAGGGCATATTAGAAGAGATTAATAGGGGGGTTGGGGGAACATATGTAATACTTTCAACAGTAAAGATAAAAAAAATGGAGTCAGGGTGTCACTGTGACCTTGTCATTGTGCCCCGAAGCTGGGAAAGCATCCAGGAGTGCCTGGACTCTGGCTCCGTGGGGACGGGGGGATTTGAACCTGAATCTGGGGGAGAACTGTTTTCACAGGCCGAGGAGGCAGATCCTGAGACCTGGCCCCTTCCCTTGACTCCCCACTCCCCGTTAAGACCAGGTGTTTGTGGGTTTTTTTGGATAATGTGTGTGACATTCATGTAAATTATCATGCCAGGTATTAGCAGACTCTGACTCCCCTAGCTGGAGAACTGGACATTGCCAGTACCACCGACACATCTCCATTCCTCTCCAATCCCTGCCCACCTTCTAGAACAGTGGTTCTCAACCTTCCTAATGCCGCGACCCTTTAATACAGCTCCTCATGTTGTGGTGACCCCCAACCATACTTCATAGCTGTAATTTTGCTATTGTTATGGATTATAATGTAAATACCTATGTTTTCCGATGGTCTTAGGCGACCCCTGTGAGAGTGTCCTTCGATCCCCAAAGGGGTTGCAACCCACAGGTTGAGAACCACTGTTCTAGAAGGAAACTACCTTTTGGTTGGGTTTTTTACTCATATGCTGTTCTTTATAGACGTTTCACATATTTGTGATGTACTAAATTATTATATTGTGAAGTTTTCTTTGCTTTTGCACCCGGTAAAAATGGTGTCCTTCAGGATGTATACTTTTGCACCTGCTTTTTGCATTATAGAAGTAATACGTGCTAACTGTGAAGCCGAAAAGACACAAGCAATACAGAAATCTAAAGTAAAAAAACAAATATCACTGACTCACATCTCTCATGGGTCCAGGAGAACTTTCTAGAACTGAAGCTACTGAATTGGAATTTGCCCCCTTGAGTGCCCCCCCTCCATTGCCCCGTTATTCCTTCTCTCATCCTTCATAAGTTAATCCTTTGCTATTAGATTTTTTTCTGCATTTCCCACGTGTCTGTCTGAAGAAAATGAAGAAAGCGGTTCTATTTAAATAAACAGGAAAGCGGAGTGCTTTTTTGGGTAGGTCTCTATTTGCGGCGAGTGGATTTCTTTTTTTAAACCGCTCTTTGCCGGTGCCGGGGAAGAACCAATTGAAAGTATCCCATTTCTCCCGTTCACCCTCTCTGCAGAGAGTGGTGTCAGTGTGGGGACGGCAAGGGAAGCCATTGAACCGCGGACGGCGGTGGCGTTATTCTCCCGCTTCCCCAGGGCTGATGCGCTCTAAAAACAGCCAGGCCGTGCTTTCTATTTGTGAGCCTGAAATTACACCTGTGGTGTTTATGTGCTCTCCTGCTGAACTTGCTGGTGAAACCAAATTATATGCTGGCCGAGGGCACTTCGGCCAAGCCCCGCTGCAGGGCCCAGATGATGGGTTACTAAACCGGCTGGCACTGAGGGGTGACGTCATGCTGAGCCCATGCGCTAAGTTAAACCCACCAGGCCCAGCTCTCAGAATAGCTCTGTCTGCCCGCTTGCCCACGGCGGGCTGGCTGGTGGGTTTGGAGAGACCATCCTCAAAAAGGCTTGCATCACCGGCTGTCTTAATCTATGAATGATTTTCGTCTTACGTTGTACCTGCTGATTTTTTGGCAGGTTGATGGTGAGGATCTTTTGAAGAGATAGAATCGGCATGTACATTCATTAGCCCTCGGAGTGTTATGAACCTCAGTGGTTAAAAGAAAGTAGGCGGTGCCCGGCCAGTGTTGCTGGGTGATGGAGCATTGACCTATGAACCGGGAAATCATGGTTCGATTCTCGGTCAAGGGCACATGCCCGGATTGTGTGGTCTTGATCCGTAGTAGGGGACTTGCAGGAGGCAGCTGATGGGTGATTCTCTCTCATCGCTGATATTTCTATCTCTCGCTTCCTCTCCCTCCCTTTCTAAAGTCAATAAAAATATATTTTTAAAAATTTTTAAAATATATTTCTTTATTGATTTCAGAGAGGAAGGGAGGGGGATAGAGAGATAGAAACATCAATGATGAAAGAATCACTGATCCACTGCCATCCGCACTTCCCCCACTGGGAACGAGCCCACAACCGGGGCATGTGCTCCTGGCTGGAATCGAACCTGGGACCCCTCAGTCCGAAGGCCAATGCTCTATCCACTGAGAAACACTGGCCAGAGCAATGAAAAGATATTAATAAAAAAGAAAATAGGGCCCAAACCAGTTTGACTCAGTGGATAGAGCATTGGCCTGTGGACTGAAAGGTCCCAGGTTCAATTCCAGTCAAGGGCATGTACCTTGATTGTGGGCACATCCCCAGTAGGGGGTGTGCAGGAGGCAGCTGATCAATGTTTCTCATCGATGTTTCTGACTTTCTATCCCTCTCCCTTCCTCTCTGTAAAAATCAATAAAATATATTAAAAAGAAAAAGAAAGAAAATAGGTGGCCAAGAAAAGAAAGAGAATAGGTGGCATGAAATGCCTATCTTGTCTTCCAAGTCCATTATGAAAGCACTTGGGCAGATACTGTGCTAAAAGGATAGACCTACCCCGGCCTGCTAAACGGACATCTGTGCCTTAGCAAGGTCACCTGTGACTCCCGTGCACACTGAATGGTGAGCAGCACTGCCTCCTTCCAGCGCCGGTTCTCCTTCAGGACGGCCCCACGTGGCACGACCCTGAAGCCCCGCCTCCACACGTTCTGGCAGCTGTGCGTCGGCACATGGTCGAACCCCCACAGGTGGGCCCCGACAGTGCAAGGTCCTGCGTCCAGACCCATCCTGCCCGTGGAGAGAGGCCCTCAGTGGGGTACCACATCAGTGTGAGCCGCCGGGCTTCAGCGTGCAGGAATTGAGGGTGACCGGCATCCATCAAAAGGCTGGCCCGGCCCATTGGCATCTTGGTGGATCCGAGGAGGCAGAGCAAGTCCGCTGAGTCCCTGCAGGCCCATGTGCAGCGGCCTGGAGGACCGCTCCACGCTCAGACTCCTCCCCAGTGAGCCCGAGCCTCTAAGAAGGGAGACAGTTTTTTTTTTTTTTAAATTAGTTAATTTATTTATTTTAATATATTTTATTGATTTTTCACAGAGAGGAAGGGAGAGGGATCAAGAGTTAGAAACATCGATGAGAGAGAGACATCGATCAGCTGCCTCCTGCAAGCCCTCTACTGGGGATGTGCCCGCAACCAAGGTACATGCCCCTGACCGGAATCGAACCTGGGACCTTTCAGTCCCCAGGCCGATGCTCTATCCACTGAGACAAACCAGTTTCGGCAAGGGAGACAGTTTTGCCGAAGAACGCAAGTGGGCCACCCAGCTGACAGGGCCAGTCGTGCCCAGAAGGAATGTCTGCAGGAAGGAGACAGCCAGGGTCAGCGCAGAGGAGGGCTTCCAGGCATTCACCAGTCTTTGCCTGGCCCGCGCCAGTGCCAGCCCATTGGCATCTGGGCAGAGAAAGCTAAGGGAGCCGCAGAGCAGGATGCTGAGAAGAGAAAAGAAAGTGCTGTTGGAACTTGTGGTGAAAACTCAGGATTAGAAGCAGTGCTGTAGAGCATGCAGATGAGGCGTCCATTGAGCGGCTCTGCCGTGGCTCTTGGCCAGCATGGCTGATCGCTACACCTTTTTTATTTTTATTGTAACATTTGCTGCAGCTCCAGATGCTACATCTAGGTTACAGGCTAGAAGGAAATTGAAGGGATGGGTCACAGTTCATTCTTTTTAAAAAATATATATATATTATTGATTTTTTACAGAGAGGAAGGGAGAAGGATAGAGAGTTAGAAACACCCATGAGAGAGAGACATCGATCAGCTGCCTCCTGCACGTCCCCTACTGGGGAATGTGCCCGCAACCAAGGTACATGCCCTTGACTGGAATTGAACCTGGGACCTTTCACAGGCCTATGCTCTATCCACTGAGCCAAACCGGTTTCATCCACAGTTCATTCTTCATTATTCTTTTTTTTATATATATATTTTTTATTGATTTTTACAGAGAGGAAGGGAGAGGGATAGAGAGTTAAAAACATCGATGAGAGAGAGACATCGATCAGCCGCCTCCTGCACGCCCCCTACTAACAGCTCATTCTTGATTGTCCAGAATAAATACTTCCCAGTAGCCCCCTAGCAGATGTCTGCCCTATTCATTGACCACCCTGATCTGCTTGCTAATAGATCAGTGGTGGCCAGAAGGGCAGGAATTTAGAACAATGAAGTCAGGAGAAACTGTTTGATAAGGAGTGGAACTGGGCAATACCTTCAGTGTATATATCGGGAATAGAATTTTGCTCTCTTATCCTTAAGTCAGGGAAAGCATGGGGGGTAAGCATATTTCTATGCCAATATCTTAGATTGTTAATGATGGTCAGAGTTTAAGCCCTCCTGGAAACCGAGAATATTATATATAATTTTATTAGGAAAAAAGGGGAGGAGGGAGCTGGCCCTTGGCGACCCCCCCCCCAAGGGGTCGCATCCACCGCCCCCCACCAGAATATTATATATATTTTTAAAATATATTTAAATTGATTTTTTACAGAGAGGAAGGGAGAGGGATAGAGAATTAGAAACATCGATGAGAAACATCGATCAGCTGCCTCCTACACACCTCCTATTGGTGATGTGCCCACAACCAAGGCATATGCCCTTGACAGGAATCGAACCTGGGGCCTTTCATGCTTCAGGCTGACGCTCTATCCACTGAGCCAAGCCAGTCAGGGCAAGAATATTATATTTTTGATACATTATTCTAAACACAGTGTGACTACTGGGAAAACTTCCATTTGAATGTGTTTTGTGTATGAATCTTCGCTGATGTTGATACAAAGGCTGTGTCACTAAATGAGAAATTGGTCTCACTTGTTTTGTATTGCTTCAGACTCTAATCACTTGAAACGGCTTGGTAAATGAGGTAGAAGAATAATGAACTAATGGGTCTATAAATAGAGCTCAGTGCAATTTGTGAAAGTACAGGAACCGTATCTCATTTTCCAAGAGGAACTTTTACTGGAAGCTAGAGTTGTCCCCATTTATTAACGCCCTTCCAATGCACGGGACCCTGAGTGGACTCCAGTATCCGTTGTTTGCTTTTCTCTCTTCGATGTAGGGGAACTGTGTCAATTTGACCGAAGCCCTGTCACTGTATGAAGAGCAGCTCGGACACCTGTATTGTCCTGTGGAATTCTCAAAGGAGATCGTCTGCGTCCCTTCGTACTTGGAATTGTATCCTTTGACCTTACCATCGTGTGGCCAGATCAGAACACCAAGTGAAGCAGAGACAGGACTGAGTCGTATATGAGCATTTATTCCAGTAATACTGGCAGGATGGGAGAGCAGCAGGTCACCCACAAAAATCTGCTCTGCCCCCCACCATAAACCGGCTGCTTATTTTGATAGAAGGACAAAGATTCTGTGGGAAAGTAGGAATGACAGGTCTGGGAAAGTAGGCACAGGATAATCATTACAGGTTATAAGTCATATGGGCGGGGGGAGCGGTATTAGAGAGGGAGGGTGCCTATGGGCACCCCTGGACCAGACTACGGGCAATAGGGGCTGCAGGTTATAAAGAGCAGGTGCCTCCAGGACTAGATCGTTTCAGCTGCGAGGTCGTAAATCTTTCCATAATGACAGTTCCCGGACAGGAGGATGGATTGCATTCCAGTGTCAGCTCCCCTGTCCCAGGGCGTACAGCTCCCAGCCAGGTTAGAGTGTGCTCTCTCTAATCCAACAGAACCATCACAGTTAACAGCAGGATTGAGATTTCTTTTCATTATACAGTGGTACCTCGAGATATGAGTTTAATTTGTTCCGTAACCTTGAGGCGTGGGAAACTATGAGATGCTCGAGTCTCAGTAAACTGGTGGGTCATGTGCAGCCGGCCGATCTGCGTGATGACTCCTATCTCAAATGTTGCTCGTATTTCAAAGCAAAAATCGCTCGATCGACGGCCCGTATCTCAAAAATCTCGTATGTTAGGGCACTCGTATCTCGAGGTACCACTGTAATTAGTTTCCGATCTTCTGTTTCTGCCCCCAACAAACACTTTAGAACTCAGTTGATAACATTTGGGAAAAAGGCTTCAGCTTGGGCTCCGGCTCTTTTTCCTTATTTTTTCCTTCTTCCCACCTCCCACACTCTCCCCACCCCATTCCTCACCTCCCTCTTGTTTGTGTCTCTTCCTCCCACCCTTCTAAGAATTTCCTAAAACTTCTGGAAAGCAGCACTGTCAACACTCCTCCGCACCCCCTCCCACTCAGTGTCCCAGGCTGGTGGGTGTCCAGGCTGTCAAGTGGGTTACTGAGGAGGCCTTCCTTCTCACGGCCCAAATGCTCCAAGCCAGCGGTTTCCACCCGGGGTGCCGGAAGGACCTGTAAAACCTGCAGCCACCGGCCAGGGCACTGACCTTTTCCCTGAGATTCCAAGTAAAAAAAAAAGACCACCACCATAGCAGTGGCTATTGGGTATGAATGAACCAAAATAGAAATCGAGAGCTAGAAATAATGATGGGCAGAGAGTATAGCAGATTTTTTGGTGTGCCGCAGAATTTGAATCATTAGTAAAATGTGCCACGAGATGAAAAGGCTTGAAAATGGCTGCTCTAAGCGATTTTTGTAGGCCAGCAAATTGTTAGGGAAAAAAACATTCAAACCTGTAAAGAATTTTGGGAGTTACTTTGAGCCATACAACAGTTGCAGGGAAGCAGAATCTCAAGGGATTGAGATGGAGATAGTGTGGTTGTAATGGCGGTATTTTTTGTTTTTTAAATATATTTTACTGATTTTTTTACAGAGAAGAAGGGAGAGAGATAGAGAGTTAGAAACATCCATGAGAGAGAAACATGGATCAGCTGCCTCCTGCACATCCCCAGTTGGGGATGTGCTCACAACTAAGGTACATGCTCCTGACCAGAATCGAACCTGGGACCTTTACAGTCTGCAGGCCGACGCTCTGTCCACCGAGCCAAACCGGTTTGGGCATAATGGCGGCTTTTTAACCTTGTTTTAGACATTACAATCAAAGGAGGAGACATTAAGTGGGGTTACGTGAAATTCATTGGTGATAGATTAGGGAGGCGGGATTAAGCAAAGCGGCCAAACCTCTGCGATTGGATAAAGAGTAAAATGATAGACTCCTGCTTCTTGACTGAGGCGGATGAAGGAGAATTAGCAGTCAACAAGTAGCAAGATGATGATAATGGCTGTGCCCTGGGGTGTCCGGAAAAAGGGAAGTTACCGGTGGCCCTGACATTCCACAGGTAAGTTACCTTCGATGCAAAAAGACAGTAGGCTCAGGAAAGATTAAAGTTGATCTTCGTCAGGGAAGATACTGGCCTAGGACATGACTACCGCTGTAAGCTGCTTTTTCATGTAAGGTTTTCACTTCAGACCGTCCTTTGTGGGTAGTTTAGGTCTCTTGAGTTTGCAAGTCCACCACACAGGCCTTTCCACAACATTGTAAGTGATACCTGTTTTTTTATTTTTTTTCCAATTACCTGTTCTCATTCCTTAACTCCTTGTCCAGGTGGGTATTTTACACTGTTTGGAAGAAAGCTAAACCTTGAAGATCAGTATCCCCTCGTCACATGTGCTACAAACAACCTTCCTGACCTTCACATGCTGTACATGCCATCAACACGAGTCAGGCAATTGATTGTGAACTCCTACAAGTTTTCTTTTTTAATTATTCTTTAATTTAAAAAGGCAAATGGAAAATGTATATTTTGATGACCTAGGGTGTTATTTTTTGAAAGTCAGCTGAAGGATGATTAGCTAGCATAGCAAAGGCTGCTACATGCACTGAACCCTAGAATGTGATTTTTTTTTTTTTTTTTTTACTTTTTTCCTGTGTGGGCTGTTTTCGTTTTTGTTTTGGTAGACTCTGAATTTGCTTATTTGGAAGAATGAACATCACTGTTTTGTTCTGGAGGGGAGTTCTTGATGGTGTTTCTTTCCCAAAAAAAAAACGGATTGACTTACATGATTAAAATTTGGTGCTTTCATGAAAGTATGAAAAAAAAACACACGAATTAGCAATGCTTTGATTAAAATTACAAATGAGAAATTCCGTGTGTCTGTTCTTTTATTTCCGTTAGGTCTCCTTTTTCTTACTTCCTACTGCAAAGAACAAAGGTGTCTCCTGGGTCTTTTTTTAGTTCTCTTTTATCACTCCTGGTGTCATTTATCTCTTTACAATAGGATGGCCTTCGGGCCTTTTTTGAACAGTAGTAATGACTTCCATTTACCATTGTGGTAAATGATACACACAGCCTATTACATTCACCAGTTCTTCATTATAAAATTGACCTGAGGGTAGGAAGAGATTTGGCCTTACTGTGAAGTTGAAAGTCAGAGCTTTTTTTTTTTTTTTCTTGTCCCCTATCTTACTCCTGTGTTAGATGTGGAAACAAAGACCAGTTTGGATATCTGCTGTAATGCTTTGAGAAGATTTTTTGAAAATATATTTCTTTATTGATTTCAGAGAGGAAGGGAGAGGGAGAGAGAGATGGAAACATCAATGATGAGAGAAAATCATTGATCAGCTGCCTCCTGCACATCCCCTACTGGGGATTGAGCCTGCAGCCTAGGTACGTGCCCTTGGCTGGAATCAAACCCGGGACCCTTCAGGCCACAGGCCGACGCTCTATCCACTGAGCCAAACCAGCTAGGGCATTTTGAGGAGATTTTGGGATGCACAAATAGATGAGAGTTTGTAGAGAGGCCTGCAACCAGAGCAACTTGAACTCACCTAAGGAAGTGCTTGTAACTACTGGCTTGGGGTGTCTGTGGGAAACAACCCACATGACAGGTGAGGGGATATTGACGTGGCTGATTAGATATCACTGAGTTATTTTTTTAAATATATTTTATTGAGTTTTACAGAGAGGAAGGGAGAGAGAGAGACTTAGAAACATCAATGAGAGACAGACATCCATCAGCTGCCTCCTGCACGCCCCCACTGGGGATATGCCGGCAACCAAGGTACATGCCCTTTATGGAAATCGAACCTGGGACCTTTCAGTCCGAAGGCGAAGCTCCATCCACTGAGCCAAACCGGTTTTGACTATGTTGTTTTTTAAATAAAATCTTTATGCTTAATAGAGTTTATTTATGGTGAATTTATAATATGCAAAACATTAAAAATGAAATAATTCAATGTTCCTTTTGAGAGAATTAGTAACCTATCTTCCTCCCGAGATAGGTTTATGGTATCGGGCAGATTGTCTTTATTTTATGTTAAATATATTTTATTGATTTTTTACAGAGAGGAAGGGAGAGGGATAGTGAGTTAGAAACATCGATGAAGGAGAAGCATTGATCAGCCACCTCCTGCACACCCTACTGGGGATGTGCCTGCAACCAAGGTACATTGCCCTTGACCAGAATCCAACCCGGGACATATCAGTCTGTAGGCTGACACTATCCATTGAGCCAAACCGGTTTCAGCTGGCAGATTATCTTTAAAAATGAGTGAATGCCTCCTTTTTTTTCCTTTCCTATTGTCATGGAAGAAGAAACAATTTACACTAACAAAAGAGGAAAATGCAAATTGACTGTGCCTTCGTGATGCCCACCAGCCAGTCAGGCGTGAGTATGCAAATTAACCCAACAAAGGAGTTAATTTGCATGCACAGGTGCCAAGTGGTAGGGCTCAGGACACTTGCATCATCACCATGGTAACGATAGGTGTTCTGCACTGCCCTAGCCACTCAGTGCCTCTGGGCAGCATGGGAAGGCAGGGCCAGAGTGGAAAGGCAGTGCCAGCAGCCAGGGAAAGGAATGCTCATTCTTGCACGAATCTTTGCACATCAGGCTTCTGGATGATAAGAGTTAAAATCCTGTTGGAACTAGATTGACTTTCAGCAAGTATTTTTCTTGTGCGGAGAAGTTAAAAATGGCATGTATTGACATTAAGAATCCTACCCACCCCTCAAATGCTTCTATAATACTTTACAAGGCTCTGTAAACTGTAAAATTAAGAAATAATGCTGCTATTACAGTTCAAATTCTGTTAGGTTAATAGAATGGGATGATCCCCACTTTAGAAAAGAATTCAAGTATACCTAGTGTCTGGGAATAGTGTTTACTAATACGTGGGCATGGCTTTATGCTTGAGGCCTAGGCACAATCCACTGATGAATATGGTGACATACAGGTCCTGCCAGGAGCTTCGAGTTAGAAATGAGGTGGATTAGGTTGTGCCAGCCCATGGAAGATGCGTTCAAGGGAGCGTAAGGAATGTAGTAGGGTGAGAATGGCAAATTCTGACCCTACCCACTTCTCCATATTGAAGAAAGGACAATTTAGCCTGATTGTTTTGAAAGAGAAGCATGCACATTCCAAATTCTGATCATTAAAAACATCATTTACTGTATTTTTTAAGGAGATGTGGTAAAATCTAAGCACTGTTATTTCACTTTATAATCTAAAGGTCCGGCTGGAGTAGCTCAGTGGTTGTGCTTTGACCTATGAGCCAGGAAGTCATAGGTTCAATTTTCCTGGTCAGGGCACATGCTGAGGTTGCAGGCTCCATCCCCCAGTGTAGGGCATGCAGGAGGCAGCTGTTGCATGATTCCCATCATTGATGTTTCCCTCTCCCTTTTCTCTGATATCAATAAAAATATATTAAAATAAAATTGAATATGCTGAGTATGAAGATACCACAGTATGTTCAGTTTTTTTAAAGACAAGAAATATGGCTGAAGTTTAAATTCCAACTCGGCGGATATAAAAAATCGGTTTATTTTTTTTTTAAAGGCTATTTTCTCTTGAAAGCGTGATTGAGTATTTTAAAAACATGATTAGTGTGTGACTGGGCTGGAGGAAGGCTGGTTGGTTGATGGTGCTTTCACTGGGCTGGAGCAGGGCTGATATCACAATGAAAATTTGCAGTTAATAGTTCCCTCCTTGCTTGCTTTAGCATAAGAATTTGCATTGGTCTCAATGAATTGATATACTTTATTCTGTCCCCTTGAGTCATGGGACAGGTTGAAGGAAGTGATGAAGTGATGTTATATACCACTAGAGGCCAGGTGCCCGAATTCGTGCACAGGTGGTGTCTGGCTGGCCATGGGTGGTATACCGGCCATCTGGCCCCGCCCCTGTTGGAACTCCCAGTCCAGGGGACAATTTGCGTTGTGAGCCATATATTATACAGGATTGGCCTGTATTTAGGTTCTAGAGCAGTGCTGCTAAAGTGAAGTCCTTCGGTTGTTTTCTAAGCACTTGTTTTTTTACTTCTGCTAAACTTTCTGTTCGTGACAAGGCTTTCTCTCTGAAGGAAGAAGTTCATTGATTGATTGATTGATTGATTGTGGCCCAGTCTTAGAATAGCACTCTGCCCTTGGGTTGCATCACTTTTTAAAAATGTTACCATTTATTTTTTAAAAATATTTTAAATAAGTTAATTTATTGATTTTTTTTTTTAAGGGAGAGGGATAGAGAAACATCGATGAGAGAGAAACATGGATTGGCTGTCTCCTGCATGCCTCCTACTGGGGACAGAGCCTGAAAGTCGGGCACGTGCCCTGACCTGGAGCGGAAGGAACCCTTGGTTCCTGGGTTGACAAACTCAACTACTGAACCACACTGGCCTGGCAGAGCCGCATTATTTGAAAGGAGCTGCTGCGTGGCCTTGAGAAAATAATCCATTACCCTGTCGCTGAGTGTCTTTTTGTATCAGATAATCTTGACCTTGCTGTGCTTTAGGTTAATAAACCACTTTCCTTTACCTTATCTTGCTCAGTCTACAACTAGCTTTGTGAATTCCATGTTAATACAGTGGTACCTCGAGATACGAGTGCCCTGACATACGAGATTTTTGAGATACGAGCTGTCGAGTGAGCTATTTTTGCTTTGAAATACGAGCAACAGTTGAGATAGGAGTAATCGCGCGGATCGGCCGGCTACACACGACCCACCAGTTTACCGCGACTCGAGCATCTCATAGTTTCCCACGCCTCAAGGTTACAGATCGAATTAAACTCGTATCTCGAGGTACCACTGTATCACTGAGTAGGGCAGCAGTCAAAATGTAAAATATGCCCGGGGTCCCTTGGCTAGTAAGCATTTGAGTTCCCGGTTCTAATATTCGGAATTTGCTCTCTGAAAGCTCACATCAGGGTTTCTTATCCTTTTTTGCACTTTGAACTCTGGAAACCTGGTCAAATGAGTGAGCCCTTCCTCATAAACATGTTTTTAATACATAAATAATTAGAAGGAAACACGTTCTATTGTTTTTAAAAAATGTATGATGTAATAGTTGTGCTTTCATAACTTGTTACACAGCTAGATCTAGTGGTGGGTTGAATACTATATTAAAATTTATTTTTGTTGGTGTCAGAGAGGAAGGGAGAGGGAGAAAAGGAGAAACATCAATGATGAGAGAGAATCATTGATCAGCTGCCTCTTGCACGTCCCACACTGGGGATGGAGCCTGCAACCCGGGCATGTGCCCTGACAGGGAATCCAACTTTGACCTCCTGGTTCCTGGACCGATGCTCAACAGCTGAGCTACACCGGTCAGGCTGACTACCGTATTTTTGAGGTAGTAATGAGCACAAATATTTGTCAGATCCTTGGCAACTGAAACGTGATAACACATCTAATTTCTATTGACAAAGTCATAGGTACTGCCAATACTGACACGGTTTGCCACCTACGTTCATGTTTAAAGGAAATGCCACATTCCAGTGAGTGGTTAGTGAAAACGAGGATAAAAATGTTTCCCCATCCAAGTTCAGGGACATAGAGAATTCTGTCCATAGATCCCAGGTGGAGAACCCCTGACCTGCAGTTTTTGCTTTCATTGTACAGTGGTACCTCGAGATACGAGTTTAATTCGTTCCATAACCTTGAGGCGTGGGAAACTATGAGACGCTCGAGTCTCGGTAAACTGGTGGGTCGTTTGCAGCCGGCCGATCCACGCGAGATTACTCGTATCTCAAATGTTGCTCGTATTTCAAAGCAAAAATTGCTTGCTCGATGGCTCGTATCTCAAAAATCTCGTATGTTAGGGCACTCGTATCTCGAGGTACCACTGTATTTAGGTGGTGGGCGAAGGTAGCTGGGTACTCTTCACCCTGATGGCAGAACCTCAGATAGGTCCTGGCAGATCAGCTCTCCTTGGCCAGGATCATTGAAAATCTCAATGACCTGGCGTAGTCATCCCACCGATTTCTGCTTGCTTCATTATTGCAAAAACGAGAACTAGATCCTGGGCGGGAAATAGTCCCGTGCTTTGGGAAAGCTATTTGGAGTGCTCTTGGATGTGATTTCCCTGGGAAATGAGATGATAAATGTGACTGGGGTCCCGGAGATGCGCTGGCCAGCTCATTAATGCGGATGGTGCCCCTGGCAGCCTCCAGTGATGTGGTGGTCATTTCTGTGAGCAATTCCTTTCTTTTTTTAAAATATATTTTATTGATTTTTTACAGATAGGAAGGGAGAGGGATAGAAAGTTAGAAACATCGATGAGAGAGAGTCATCGATCAGCCGCCTCCTGCACACCCCCTACTGGGGATGTGCCCGCAACCAAGGTACATGCCCTTGACCGGAATCGAACCTGGGACCTTTCAGTCTGCAGGCCAACGCTCTATCCACTGAGCCAAACCGGTGTCGGCCCAGGATTGTTGGTCTAATGTTTTATGTGTGTTGTAGGCACCGAGGAGTTCAAGTGCACCATAAAGGCCGATTCTTAGAATTCTGTTTTCCAGGTGAGACATGGGGGACCGGGCTGGTGTGAAAAATTGCACGGGGTTGTGCATGTTCAAGAAGAGAAGTAGGCTGTGATGATAAAGGGAGACGTGCCTGCCCTAACCAGTGTGGCTCAGTGGATAGAGCGTCAGCCTGTGGAATGGAGGGCCCCAGGTTCGATTCCTGTCAAAGGCATGTACCTTGGTTGTGGGCACATCCCCAGTGGGAGGTGTGCAAGAGGCAGCTGACCAGTGTTTCTCTCTAATCAATGTTTCTCTCTGTCCCTTTCCCTTCCTCTCTGTAAAAAAATCAATAATATATATATATTTAAAAGGGAGATGTGCCTGTGTCTTCATGCATCAAGGAGCAAGAATGTCCCCCCCTGCCAAAACCGGTTTGGCTCAGTGCATAGATCGTCAGCCTGTGGACTGAAGGGTCCCAGGTTCGATTCCGGTCAGGGGCATGTACCTTGGTTGCAGGCACATCCCCAGTAGGGGGCGTGCAGGAGGCAGCTGATCGATGTCTCTCTCTCATCGATGTTTCTAACTATCTCCCTTCCTCTCTGTAAAAAAATCAGTAAGAATATATTTAAAAAAAGAATGTTCCCTCTGCCCTAACAGGACTGCGGTCCCACTATGAGTGACAACACTAGGTGAAGGAGGTCTCTTCACCAGGGCTTGAGTCTTTGGGGTTCCTTCTTGCCTCGCTAAGGGCTGAGGAGGAGCAGAAACTTCCGGGTTCAACATTCAGACCAGAAAACGAAGTGTAGGATCTGCAGCCATGTGGTGCCAGCCACTTCTGCATCTTCTCTTTTTCCTTCCCGTTTGCGCTCCGCCATCCACTCCATCCCTCGTGAATGTCTCCCCCTTTGGTGACGGCCCACCCATCGGGCAGAATGCTTGCGCACAGGCTCCACTTGGGTCCTCGCTGGCTCACGGAGGACTGTGGCTGCAGTTCCGTACCGGTCTCAGCAGGTCCGGCGGCACGGCTGCCCATCCTGGCTGCTGGAGGCATGTGATAGCGGGAGACTGGTCCTGGATGCTGCTGATTAGTCTGAGCCTGGCCCCAGGCCCCGACTGGGTGAATCCGGGGTGGATTTATGCACGGAAATATTGAACCGCAGTAATGAATTGTAAATGATGGCAAGAAAGCTGGAAGTCGTGAGGGTGCATGGAGACAAATACACAAAGAAATGGGGGGCGGATGAAGGCTAAGACGCTCACCGTAGAATGCCGATTAGCAGCTAGCTAAGGAGGCCGCGGTGGAGAAGTGAGCGTTTTGCTGGCACAGTGAAGACTGAATCGGGCAAAAGTCATCCCCTGGTGACACAATCCTGGAGATTTTGACAAGGAGCATATTTGCGTGGCTTTGTTTCCCAGAGATGGCTTATGAGCTGTGTATTAGTTTATTTTTTAAAATATATTTTATTGATTTTTTTTTTTTACAGAGAGGAAGGGAGAGGGACAGGGAGTTAGAAATATCACGATGAGAGACATCGATCAGCTGCCTCCTGCACGCCCCCTACTGGGGATGTGCCCGCACCCAAGGTACATGCCCCTGACCAGAATCGAACCTGAGACCTTTCAGTCCGCAGGCTGACACTCTAGCCACTGAGCCAAACCCGTCAGGGCTGTGTATCAGTTTCTTTTTGCTGCTCAAACAAATTTACCGCAAACAGTTCCTTACAATCACCCAAATCCATGCTCTGACATTTCAGGAGGCCAGAAGTCTGCAGTAAGTCTTGCAGGGGTCCCCTCAAGGTGGCTCCGGCTGCTTCCTTCTGGAGGCTCCCGGGGAGAGTCTGTTTCCGGCCTTTTCCAGCTTCGGGAGGCTGGCTGCCGAACTGGCTCCTGCCCTCTTCCTTCCTTCTCAAAGCCGGCCACATAGCATGTCCAGCTCCCCCCCTCTGCTGTCACTGTGGCCTTCCCTTTCTGACCTGCGCACCCCCATCCTCAGGCCCTCGGGATTCTATTGGGTCCACCTGGACGATCCCCGAGAATCGCCCCAATTCAGCCACAGCTGCAGCGTCCCTTTTGGGATATAAGGTAACAAGGTTCTGGGGTTACAGTGCGGTGTGGACATCCTTGAGGGGCCATTATTCAGCCGAGACCCACTGCAAAATGGATTTACAGTGAGGAAATGTGCTACACTTGGACCAGGTGATCAGAATCAAAGAGCAGGTGGACATGGGGCCTCCAGAACTCAGGAGGGTCCAGCAGCAGCGATGCAATACAGTGGCACCTCGAGATACGAGTTTAATTCGTTCCGTAACTTTGAGGTGTGGGAAACTATGAGACGCTCGAGTCGCGGTAAACTGGTGGGTCGTGTGCAGCCGGCCGATCCGCGCGATGACTCCTATCTCAACTGTTGCTCGTATTTCAAAGTAAAAATCGCTTGTTCTACGGCTCGTATCTCAAAAATCTCGTATGTTAGGGCACTCGTATCTCGAGGTACCACTGTACTGGGTAAGACGGCATTGCCCGAACGTGATCTTGAGTAAACAATAGGCCCCGAATGGAAAATGCTCTGTTAAAAGGAGGCCTGGATTCTTTAAATGTATTCATGTTAAAAAGACAAAAGGCTGTGAAAAGGTTTCCAGATTAAAGGATGCTGGAGAGTCATGGCAACTAAATGCAGTACGAGACCCTACACTGGACCCTGTATTGGAGGAAAAAGGCTGTACAGGGTATTATTTTTTTTAAAAATATATTTTATTGGTTTTTTTACAGAGAGGAAGGGAGAGGGATAGAAAGTTAGAAACATCAATGAGAGAAACACCAATCAGCTGCCTCCAGTACACCCCCTACTGAGAATGTGCCTTCAACCAAGGTACATGCCCCCAACCAGAATTGAATCTGGAACCCTTCAGTCCACAGGCCAACGCTCTATCCACTGAGCCAAACCAGTTTCGGCTGTACAGGGTATTATTGTAGAAATTGACAAATTGGAACAGGAAAGGTAGTTTTTTCTTTGTTTTTTTTTATGTAAATATCTTTTTGATGTTTTTATTTATTTTTTTAGAGAGAGAGAGGAAGGGAGAGAGAAACATCAATCTGCTCCTCCTGCACACCCCACACTGGGATGGAGCCTGCAACCCAGGCATGTGCCCTGACTGGGAATTGAACTCTGTCTTCCTGGTTCATAGGTCGACACTCAACCACTGAGCCACACCAGCTGGGCTCCATTGATTCTATTTTAGAGAGCGGACGGGGTGGAGGGAGGGAGAGAGACAGACATTGATGTAAGAGGCATCAAACCTGCGACCCTGTGGTGCTTGGGCCTACACTCTAACCGCTGAGCCCCACCAGCCAGGGCTGAATTGTGATGGTTTAAATTTGAACATAGGATCACATTAAAAAGCTGTTCAAGTAGTTTTATGAGACAATTGGCTGAGGACTTTAAAGGGTTCAGCTGGAACAGTAGTTGTCCTGCTATTTAGAAATAGAAATTAAGCCGAAACCGGTTTGGCTCAGTGGATAGAGCGTCAGCCTTTTGACTAAAAGGTCCCAGGTTCGATTCCGGTCAAGGGCACGTACCTTGGTTGCAGGCACATCCCTGGAGGGGATGGGCAGGACGCAGCTGATTGATGTTTCTCTCTCATTGATGTTTCTAGCTCTCCCTCTCTCTATAAAAAAATCAATAAAATATATTTATAAAAATAGAAATAGAAATTAAAAAAAACCAGGACAGTGCTTCTCAAACTTGAGTGTGCATAGGAACTGATCACCTGAGGGCCTTCTTGAAATAGTCTGATTCAGTAGGTCTAGGGCAGGGCCCAGGAGTCTGCATTTCTGACAGACGAATCCGCTGGTATTGTTGTTGTCAGTCTTCAGACCACACCTTGCATAGTACCGAGCTAGAGAGACCTGGGAAATCAGGAGATTTCCTTGGAGAAAAATGGAGAAGGCTGATGAATGAACCACTGCTGCCACGAAATGTTTGAAATATCAACTTATTGTTACAAGCGGCCTCCAAAGCAATAGATGCCGCCGCAGTGATGCTGAGATGGGTTTGTGTTTGATGTCCAAGGCTGTGACATGTCCTCATAGATTTTGTTTAAAAAGCAATTGGGTAAACCATTCATTTGCGGCTCCATTTTCAACCTCCCAATATTTCCCCAAAGGCTTTTATCCCCTTCCCCCCACCCCCCCAACATTTGAAAAATGACAACACTGGTGGTGGATGGAACCAATTAGTGGAGACTTTGAAGTATTGAGCAGTGCAGAAATGTTCAAGTCCTCCCTGCAATTCCGAAAGGCTGTGGAGAGCCCGTTGCTTTAAGAGTTAGAAGGTTCTAAACACAAGGATAAGGGATTATGCTTTTTATTCCGCTAAACATGCAACTTACTGAAGCTCGGATTGTGCTTTGATTTCACGGGTTTGGGTAAGTTTGTTTATTTCCATGGAGAGTCAGACCGGAACCAATGTGCAATTTGTGCTTGGGTGTTTTTTCAGATTTATGGAAAATGCGGAGAATAATAAAGGGAAAGATTAGAGGTTTATGTGATTCAGTTTTGACATTGTGCTAGCACAGCTTTTTGTGCCACTTCTCGGCCACTTTTGCCACAGCCTCTATAGAGGGTCAGAGGAGACAGTGAGCTACAGGAAGGGCAGTGTAGGAGGGAACGAACATGTGGCAGCCTCTTCAGCAGAAAAAAAAAATAATAAAACAGCATGAAATACTAGCCCAAAGCAACAGGGCACTCTCAGGGCTGCTGGAAAGAGAAGCAGGAAGGAGTAAAGGTAGATTTACTAAGGCAAAGACTATAAAGGAAACACAAGAGAGTAGGGTAGAAGTGATTTACTACAGGGGTTTTATAAAACAGCGAACATTTAGAAGACAGCAAGACCTAATATTTATTCCTACTGCAGCTATGGAGGAAGATCAGCTCTTAGATTTTCCAGGAACCAAAAGGCCATCAGGCATTTGCAGTCTTCTCCCTTGCCAGAAAGACATCTGGGAGCGTGTCATGGTTGAATTGTGTGTGTCCCCTGCCCCAGAATGTTGAAGTCCTAACCTCCCTCCCAGTACCGGTGAATGTGACCTTATTTGAAAATAGGGTCTTTGCAGATGATCAAGTTCAAGAGAGATCATTAGGGTGGGCTGTTATCTAATATGACTGGTGTCCTTATGAAAAGAAATTTGGACCAAGAAACACATATAATGTGAATACACAGGAGGAATGCCAGCCTACAAGCCAAGGAATGCCTGAGGAGAAGGGCCTGGAACAGATCTTCCCTCACAGCCCTCAGAAGGAACCAACTTATCTAACTTATAAGATGACACCTTGATTTCAGACCCCTGGCCTCCAGAACTGGGAGACAATACATTTCTGTGTAAAGCGACCCAGTGTGTGGTCCTTTGTTACAGAAGCCCAGGAAACTAATAAACCTAGTCTTCCAAATAGATGGCAGATAGAGGAGGGTTTATCTATTAACTGCTACCGCCATCTTACCTAAGAATAGACAAACATGTAAATTGACCGTACCTCTGCAATGCCCACAGCCACTCAGGAGCAAGTATGCAAATTAACCCAACAAAGGTGGTGGGTTAATTTGCATATGCAGACGTGGAGCAGCTGGGAGGGGCGGGTCGCCTGCTATGAGGGGGTGGGGGGGACAGTGGCGGGAGCTACAGGAGCGGTGCTC
The DNA here is from genome assembly GCA_004026805.1 of Lasiurus borealis. Lineage (NCBI taxonomy): Eukaryota > Metazoa > Chordata > Mammalia > Chiroptera > Vespertilionidae > Lasiurus > Lasiurus borealis. The sequence goes on along the minus strand of PVJN01008019.1, from coordinate 22,713 downwards.
TGCCGGGAGAAAGGACTTGCGGGCTCCCAGGTGGCCTGGAGCGAAGCCAGGGGAAGGAAGGCCCGTTCTTGCACGAATATCGTGCAACAGGCCTCTAGTAATATATAACCAGCAAGCCTGAAATTTCAACAGCTTAGATCAGTATTCATTTCTCTCTCATCCATCTGTGAGTTGGCTGGGGTTCAGCAGATCCAGCCTGGGCTCTGCTGGGCTCTGTCCAAGCTGTGTGTTGGGTCTAAGTCTGCTTCACATGTCTTTCAACCTCCTTGGACCAGTGGCGGCCCGAGACATGTTATGGTGACAGATGTGAGTGCAGGAGGGCAAGCACAATGATGCATCCACATTTCCAGCCTCTGCCTGGGCCAGGTCTGTCACTGTCCCATTGGCCAAAGCACATCGCTTAGCCAAGCCTAAGGCTGAGAGGCAGGGAAGTCTGCTCCATCAGTGAAGCTACAGCCAGCATATGAGTGACAGGGGAGTGACGAATTGGGAACAGTAATTCAATCTCACACATTTAACTTCAGAACTTAATGTAAAATTCAAGGAGTGCTTAATGCCCCCTGTTCAGAATTCATGGTGTTTAAGGAAAGAGGAAATTGTCTTACTGAGAGACAGCAGCATAAATTGTCTACCTTGACTGTGACAAACGTGGGAAGACAGAACCTTAGAGCCCTATATCACACTTTAAGTGACGCAGTCAACAGATGGCCTCTCATTAGCAAAGATAGGGTGACATGTTGATATATATTTTTATTGATTTCAGAGAGAAAGGGAGAGGGGGAGAGAGAGAAACATCAATGATGAGAGAGAATCATTGATTGGCTGCCTCCTGCACACCCCCTACTGAGGATCGAGCCCACAACCTGGGCATGTGCCTTTGATTAGAATCAAACCCAGGACTCTTCAGTCTGACACACTATGCATTGTGCCACATCAGCTATAGAGTGAGAGGGTGGAATCTTTGAAGGAAGCAACCAAAAGCATGATTAGGGATGTCATAAGTAAAACGATGCTGGGAATTGCATGGACATCCTGCAGTGGAATGAGATGCCAACGTTCACGGCTTCCTGGAAGGAACACTGTTCTGGAAACAGGAAAGGTGCCACTTGGTGAACATATTCTCTTGCTAATTAGAGACCCTGAATCACGAGTCTGAACTAGAAGTCAGGAGTCACAAGGCAGCACTGTTCCTTCCTTCTTTGCTTATAATAGGAGGATCAAGACCGCCTTGAGAGACCACTCTAAATTTCCAGGCATGAAAGTCTGTAGTGCTCTACATGTACTTGGTGATTTTACAATTTACTCACACATTCAGGGGAAGCCATGGCAAGTTCTGCAGACACTACTTATTCATTTGATGCAGGATGTAAAGGTGGATTTGAACATAGGCTCTGGGCTTAGACCAGTGGCTTCCAATCCTGGTTCTGCCACTTCCTGGTTCTAGGACCTTGGCCCTCTGCTGCTGTAAAACGGATAATAATGTTAGGTCTTAGTCCTTTCCTAACAGCATAGCTGGGTGGCTTATAAACAACAGACATTTATTTCTCACAGATCTAGAGGCTGAACATCCAAGATCAAGATGCCATATCTGGTGAGAGCCATTTTCCTGCTTCTAAAATGGTGTCTTCTCTCTGTGTCCATGTGATGGAATGGTCAAGGGAATTCTCTGTGGTTTCTTTTATAAGAGCACTCATCCTGCTCATGAGGGCTGCAATACAACCTCTCGATTTTGTCACCTCCCAAGGGCCCTACATCTTAATACCATTACATTGGGAGTTAGAATTTCATAATATGAACGTGGAGGGTCACAAGCTTGCAATCTACAGCAACCCCCTCTGGATTGTTCTGAGGATCAAATAAAGATGCCATGCCTAGATTGGTGTCTGGTGCAGAATAAGTTTTCTAACTTCAGCTTTTTTAAAAAATTTCCCAGCAAGTATTTGGTTTCAAAATTGAGTTATATAAAATCAGAATTTGTACCAATGCAGCCCAACTGTCTAGTATTTTGAGTATTAAAAGAAATCAGGTAGTGAGATCTTTTTTTTTTAGTATATTTTATTGTTTTTTTAAAAAGAGACAAAGGGAGAGGAATAGAGAGTTAGAAACATCGATGAGAGAGAGACATCGATCAGCTGCCTCCTGCACACCCCCCCCACTATGGGGGGTCCGCAACCAAGGTACATGCCCTTGACCAGAATCAAACTTGGACCCCTCAGTCCTCAGGCCTACGCTCTATCCATTGAGCCAAACCGGTTTTGGCAGGTAGTGAGATCTTAATACTAAGTGCTATGCCTTCTTCAGTCTTTACATTCAGCAAGAGCAATGATACAGAATTAGTTTTTTGTAAATTTTAAAGACCTACTACTTTAATTCCCCCAAATGCTCATTTTTTCAAGTTCTCCATATGTCTTTAAGGTAAATGGCTATATTAAATGATTAGATGGGGGCAGTAAAGAGGTTAGATGGTCTTTTCTTTAATATTTGTTATTGTTGATAGTATTAGAGATATCTTCTATTCCTTCTTCTTTTCCCCCCTCTGCCGAGTCCTTACCCACTCCCTAGGTCTTCTCTACCCTATTGCCCATGTCCATGGGCTATGCATGTCTATATTATAAAAGGCCAGTGACTGACAAGACTCTGGGTACCGTGGTGATGGCGGGCAGGACGAATCTGCGTCCCGCCGTGTGGTCGGCCTCTGGGTCTCACGCAATTTTGCTCATGGGCCTCTAGTAAGTATGTAAGTTCTTTGGTTATCTCTTCTCTTCCCCCCAACCCCAGGTTAGATGTTCTTAATGTGTCCTGGAAGGACTCATTGAATGGGTGATTGGATGATCTTCCACTTGTGTATTAAAATTGTTTCAAGTTAGATGTTTATGTTACATAAGCTCTTGGAGAGTAGGGACCATTCCCTATTGAGCTTTGCATCCTTGGAATTTACCAGGTACAGAGTTATCTCTACATATAAAAAGCCATGCGACCAGGATGCCAAAATGACTGGTCGCTATGATGCCCACTGCAGCCAGCCAACCTGCCCAATTGGGGGCAGGACCAGCTGACCAATCACCTGTGGTCCCTCCCCCCACTGACTGGTCCCCTATCAGCCCCCATTGGGGAGGGCCAGCTGGACCCCCTGCCTCCAGCATGAATTTGTGCACCGAACCTCTAGTTACTCAATAATGGAGAATGAAAATAGAAATGATCAAAGCCATACTGTAACATAAATCATCAAAAAGATAACATCTGGCAGTTTGGCTATGGAAGAGCTATTAAAAGACAGTAACTGAAGTTTGAATCTGTGGAGAGACATTACATTTCTTGGATGAAAATATCACAATGTCTTTCTTCCTAATGATAAATAATTCTAAACAGAATCCCAATGGAGTTTTTAGAATTAGACCAAGTGATTTGAAATTTCTAAGAATAGCCAAGAAAAACATTTAAAATAATCATAGTGAAGGGAGATCTGCTCTCTTATAACCCAATAGGAAGTATGATGGTGAACAGGAAGAGACAGAGGAGTATCATGGAGGAGAAATAAAGATGGCAGCATAGGTAAACACTTAAACTGCCTCACACAACAATTTCAAAACTACAACTAAAAGATGAAACAGACATCATCCAGAACCACAGGAAAGCTTGCTGAGTGGAAATTCTATAACTAGAAGGAAAGAGAAAAGCACACTGAGACTCAGAGGAGCTGTAGGAGGCAGAGGTACTGAGGCATGCACATAGAGAGGACTGGCAGCTGAGTGTGTGGCTGGCTTTCTCAAGCGGGAGGGAGACAAATGCTCCTGACTGCACTGAACTCCAGTTCCGGGTGAGACTCTGGGGACCCAGACTCATACGGGGAGAAACTGGACAGTCTGGCAGTGGGTGGAACTCGAGGGAGGCTTTCTCTCAGAGGTTCTTGCAGGGATTACCACGGGACACTGAGACACAGGGGCCTATTAGGGCAGGGCTTAAGGGAAACCAATGCTGTCTGCTCTGCCCTGAAACTCTGCCCCATCCAAGCTGAGCACAGAGGCTTTTACAAGTCTTGTCTCATAAGGATATCTCCAGCACAGAAGTTCTCCCAGCATAGACACAGCTGATCCTCACAGCCAGTTAGCCTGGAAGTCAATTCCTTCCAGTGATATCAACAATAATCAAGGCTTAACTACAATAAAACTGTGTACATAGTCCACAAAGGGGTGCACCGAGTGTCCACCTCACGTAACTGGGGAAGCTGAACCACTGGGCCCTATAGGAAACCTATCACACAAAGCCACTCTATCAACTCAGGGAAGCAGTGAAAATGCAGAGACAAACAGATCACAAATGAAATAAATGGATGAAAGCAAATGACTGGATATACAGTTCAAAACGACAGTTATAAGGTTTTTCAGAAATTTTCTAGAAAAGGCTGATAATTTAACGAGACCCTCAAGGATATGAAAAAGAACAAAGTAGAAATTAAAGATACACTGACTGAAATAAAAAAATATATATACAGAGGCCTAACAGCAGACTAGAGGATAACAAGAATCAAGTCAAAAATTTGAAATAAAGAGAAGGAAAAAACACTCAACCAGAAAAGAAAAAAAAAAAAAAAAAGCAAAAATATGAAGATAGTGTAAGGTGCCTCTCAAATAACTTCAAGCGTACCAACATCTGAATTATGCCAGAAGAAGAGAGAGAGCAAGATACTGAAAACCTATTAGAAGAAATAATGACCGAAAACCTCCCACCTGGTGAAAGAAATAGACTTACAAGTCCAGGAAGCACACAGAACCCCAAACAAAAGGAATCCAAAGAGGACCCACACCAAGATACATCATAATTAAAATGCCAAGGGCAAAAGACAGAGAATATTAAAAGCAGCAAGAGAAAAAGTTACCTACAAGAGAGCACCCATATGATTGTCAGATGATTTCTCAACAGAAATGATGCAGGCCAGACGGGAGTGGCAAGAAATATTCAACGTGATAAATAGCAAGAACCTACAACCAAGATTACTCTACCCAGCAAAGCTATCATTCAGAATTGAAGGGCAGATAAAGAGCTTCAGAGATAAGAAAAAGCTAAAGGAGCTCATCAACATGAAACCAGTATTATATGAAATGCTGAAAGGTACACTTTAAGAAGAGGAAGAAGAAGAAAAAGGTAAAGATAAAAATTATGCAAAACAAATACATAACTATCAACAAGTGAATCTAAAAATCAAGTGAATTAAAAATCTGATGAACAGAATAAACTGGTGAATATAATAGAATCAGGGGCATAGAAAGGGAGTGGACTGACAATTCTCGGGGAAAGGGGTGTGGGGAGTGTGTGAAGAGACTGGACAAAAATTGTACACCTATTGCTGAAATCTGTTTGGCTCAGTGGATAGAGTGTTGGCCTGCGGACTAAAGGGTCCAGGTTCGATTGCGGTCAATGGCATGTGCCTTGGTTGCAGGCACATCTCAAGTGGGAGGTGTGCAGGAGGCAGCTGATTGATGTTTCTCTCTCTTTGATGCTTCTGGCTTTCTATCTCTCTCCCTTTCTCTCTGTAAAAAATCAATAAGAAATATATTTTAAAAATGCTTTAAAAATCTTACACCTATGAATGAGGACAGAGGCCGGGTTGGGTGGGAACCGGGTGGAGGGGAGCTATGGGGGAAAAAAGAGGAACAATTGTAATAATCTGAACAATAAAGATTTATTAAATTTTAAAAAAGTGTCACAGAGGCTTGAACACATATAGCTAATATGTAGTGCAAGGTGTGTGGACTCAGCTCAAAAGAGTCAGGAGACTTTGGCTAGCAATAAATGGGATTTATTCAAGAACTTAGGTCATTCAACATAACAGTAAGCATAGTGATTACTTTCTGTTTGAACTCAGCACTGAGAAAGAAATGAACAAAAAACGATGGCCAGCTTCTCTTTCATGGGATGAGTGCATTTGACTATGCTGGCCTTCAGAATTTAGAAGACTAATGTCAACATCTGCATGGAACACTCAGAAGGCCCTAATCGACTACAGAAAAGCAGTGGAGAAGTTGGAAAATGTTAACGTCACTGTGGGTTTTTGCTGTGCATCCAAGAGCTCATTTCAAAATCTCACTCCTTTAAGACTCACTGCACATGAAGGGCTAATAAACCAAAGCTATAAGAAGTTAGACCCGTTACTTCTCGAAGTTAGAAGGGTACTTGGCACAGTTTAGCAGAGGTGACCTAGAACTGTGTTCTTTTTCTTATCCGCTACCCGCCACTGCTTTGCTCCTGGCCTGAAATTCGCAATTTCTTTAGAAATGGCACCTCCTGGTAGACTCATTAAAAACAAAAACCCCCGGTTCTTCCAGTAGCCTCCCACACGTTTGCTTCTCCAGGCTTCGGCTTGATTAGGTGTTGCCAAATTGCTTCCCTAAGTGGAGTACCAGTTTATACTCTTGTGATCAGAGCAGGAGAACCGAAGTTGCTCCATTGCCAATGCTTTTATAACAAATTGGCACTGTTAGACTTTATTATTTCTTTTTCTTTTTTAAAATTTAATAAATCTTTATTGTTCAGATTATTACAATTGTTCCTCTTTTTCCCCCCATAGCTCCCCTCCACCAGGCTCCCACCCCTCCCTCTGCCCTTACCTCCCCCTACCCCCATCCTCATCCATAGGTTTACGATTTTTAAAAAAAATATATTTTATTGATTTTTCACAGAGAGGAAGGGAAAGGGATAGAAAGTCAGAAACATCGATGAGAGAGAGACATCGATCAGCCGCCTCCTGCACGTCCCACAGTGGAGATGTGTCTGCAAGCAAGGTACATGCCCTTGATCGGAATGGAACCTGGAACCTTTCAGTGCACAGGCCAACACTCTATCCACTGAGCCAAACAGGTTTCAGCAATAGGTGCACAATTTTTGTCCAGTCTCTTCCCACACCCCCAACACCCTTTTCCCTGAGAATTGTCAGTCCACTCCCTTTCTGTACCCCTGATTCTATTATGTTCACCAGTTTATTCTGTTCATCAGATTTTTAATCCACTTGATTCTTAGATTCACTTGTTGATAGATATGTATTTGTTGTTCATAATTTTTATCTTAACCTTTTTCTTCTTCTTCCTCTTCTTAAAGTGTACCTTTCAGCATTTCATGTAATGCTGGTTTGGTGGTGATAAACTCCTTTAGCTTTTTCTTATCTGTGAAGCTCTTTATCTGCCCTTCAATTCTGAATGATAGCTTTGCTGGGTAGAGTAATCTTGGTTGTAGGTTCTTGCTATTCATCAGGTTGAATATGTCTTGCCACTCCTGTCTGGCCTGCATCGTTTCGGTTGAGAAATCAGCTGACAGTCGCATGGGTGCTCCCTTGTAGGTAATGAACTGTTTTTCTCTTGCTGCTTTTGATATTCTCTCTTTGTCTTTTGCTCTTGGCATTTTAATTATGATGTGTCTTGGTATGGTCCTCGTTAGATTCCTTTTGTTTGGGGTTCTGTGTGCTTCCTGGACTTATAAAGTCTATTTTTTTCACCAGGTGGGGGAAGTTTTCAGCTATTATTTCTTCAAAGAGGTTTTCAGTATCTTCTGGCACCCCATAATTCTGATGTTGGTATGCTTGAAGTTGTCCCAGAGGCTCCTTACACTATCTCATTGTTAGACTTTAAATTTTTTGTCTCTCTGGAGGTGTGAAATGATAATTTCTCATGGTTTAAACTTCCATTCACTTGATTACTAACGAGGCTGGGTATATTATCATAAGTTATTTGGCCAGCCAGTGTTCCTATTTTGAAAAATACCTGTCTTCTGTCCATTGGCTATTGAGCTTTTATTTTCGAATTGATCTATGGTGTTTCCATTGCCAGTATAATAACCCTGTGCTGCTTATTAGTTACAAGTCTCTACTCCCAGTCTGCCTTTCTGAAATCTATCTCAGAAGCATTTTGTTTTAATTATGTTTTATAACCATCAGGAGACTAGCTTTGGCTGTATTTGTCTTTTCATTTATTAATGGTGTCTTTGGAAGCACATGAGGTTTTTATTTTAATATAGTCAAATCTGTCAGTCTGTTTCCTATATGATTTATATTTATTGTCTCGTTTTAGAGAACTCTTCTTAGCCTAAATTTCTCTTCAATGAATGTTTTTCAGTATTTTAAACTTTTGCTTTTCATAAGTAGATCTTTCATTCATCTGCCATTCCCTCCTTTCCCATCCCCAACCTCTTTTTGGTGGGATGTAAGGAAGGGTGTTTTTGTTTTGTTTTATTCTGTTTTGGTTTTGCTGTAAGTGGTGAGGGAATTTTTCCCCCATTGTGATCAGCACTTGTCCCAGTACCCTTGATTATATTGTCCATTCATTCCCCAATGATTTGAAAGGCATTTGTTGTCCTACGTTAAGTTATGCATTTATTCATGGGCCTGTTTCTGGGTCCACCAGCTTTTTGTGCACTTGGAGAAGGTGATAGTTGGTGGGATTGTGCCAAAAACGTACTTTAAAAGAGATGTACAAATGGCTGCAGAGTGCCAATGGATTCTATTCTATCTTGTAATATTACAAAAAGGAAAAAGATGTTGATCACATTCTAGATGAAATTTTTTTTATGATGGCCCACTGTATAATTTATTTTAAACATTAACTTTAAACATTTGAATTAACAGCTGAGTTATACAGGAGCAGTTCTCAAAGGCTAAATAACTGCCTTATAACAAATTGCTGAGCCCTAGCTGGTTTGGCTCAGTGGATAGAACATTGGCTTGTGGACCAAAGGGACTAGGTTCGATTCCGGTCAAGGGCACATGCCCAGGTTGCAGGCTCAGTACCCACTGTGGGGTGTGCAGGAGGCGATGATTCTCTCTCATCATTGATGTTTCGGTCTCTTTTTCTCTCTCCCTTCCTTTCTTAAATCAATTATATGTGTGTGTATGTGTGTGTGTATATATATATATATATATATATATATATATATATATATATATATATTTAAAAAAGCAAATTGTTAAAGGTGCTGTGAATCAAATACTTTATCAAATTTGGTAGTTATACTGACGGTTGTTAAGTTTGTAGACTTTAGCATGTGCAGTCTACCCCCCCAAAAAAAAAACAAAACAAAAAAAACCTGTTCCTTGGAAACTATTTAAATGCTAGTAAATAAATGTATTAAGCCAGGACCCATGTACATGACTTGCTTTTTAAAAAAATTTTAATTAAGGTAACATGGTTAATAGCATTATATAATTTTCAGTTATTCAACATTGATATTTGATACACATAAACACTATAGCGTGCTCATCACCAAAAATCTAGTTTGCCTCTCTCTCCATTTGTTTGACATCCTTTACCCATTTTGCCTTTCTGTCCACCATACCCCTTTCCCTCTGGTAACCTCCAAACTATTGTATGTATCTATGAGTTTGTGCTTGTTTTGTCAGTTCATTATTTTCTTTTTGTTTTGCATTCCATATATGAGTGAAATTATTGTTTGTTGTCCAATAAAAATGGCAATATTTCACCTTTTTATGACGGAGTAGTATGTCACTGTATATATGTACCAGGTCTTCCTATCCTTTCATTTTTTGAGGGACACTCACATTGTCCCTCTATCTTGACTATTGTAAATAATGCTACAATGAACATAGAGGTACCTATATCTTATTGAATTAGTGTTTTCATGTTCTTTGGATAAATAGCAAGAAGAGGGATTGCTGGCTCACATGGTAGTTCTATTACTAATTTTTTAAAGAACTTCCACACTGTTTTCCATAGTGGCTGCACAAATTGACAATTCCACTGACAGTATTAAAGGGTTCCCTTTTCTCCAAATTCTCTCCAATCCTTGTGATTTCTTATCTTTTTAAAAATAGCCATTCTAACCAGTGTGAGGCGGAATCTCATTGTGGTTTTGTTTTGCATTTCTCTAATAATTAGTTAATTTCACTCTCTTTTCATGTGCCTGTTGGCCATCTGTATATATTTCTCGGAAAAGTCTTTATTCAGATCCTCTGCCCATTTTTTTTTAAAAACTAAGTTTCTGTTTATTTGTTGTTGAGTCTTAAGAGTTCTTTAAATATTTTGGATATTAACCCCTTATTAAGCATATGGTTTGCATATTTTTCATGTGTCAGATCTGAGCAAGGGGAATCAGTGAACCAAGATGACCGAAGGCCCTCAAGAAGATCCCCCAATCTACTTGGGGAGACTTACTCATAGATATAAAATAGTGGGCTGTTGCCGAAACCGGTTTGGCTCAGTGGATAGAGCGGCGACTTGCGGACCGAAAGGTTCCAGGTTCCATTCCGGTCAAGGGCATATACCTTGGTTGCGGGAGCATCTCGTGGGGCGTGTGCAGGAGGCAGCTGATCGATGTTTCTCTCTCATCGATGTTTCTAACTCTCTATCCCTCTCCTTTCCTCTCTGTAGAAAATCAATAAAATATATATATTTTTAAAAATAGTGGGCTGCTTTCTCATGATCCCGCATGGTATGCCCCATGGACACTTGAAACATTGCAAGTAACCATCTCAGATGGCCAAACAGGGACAGGAAAAGGAGGGAAGGAGGGTTTTTAAAGCGCTTGGACAGAAACTCTGATGGCTGGGTGGAAGATACAGTGAGGCTATATATTTTCCAGGTTTCTCCTTTTTCTTTTTTTGTTCATTGTTTCACATAGAAATGTTTAAGGGAAACAGCAGGGACGGGCTGCCAGGAACATAGCAATTTGGTTTACCAGGATCATTATATTTAGTACTTTAATGTCTAGCTTTTGAGGTGGGGGTGAAGGGTGTTGAATTTAAGACAAAGTAAACAGTTGTTCTTAATTACACCATCCGATGGGACTTGGTGGACCAGCTTCAAACAAAAATAATCCAGCCTTTGCCACCATTATAGGAACGTCAGCGATGAAACAGATTGATCATCCGAGTGGATATGAGTGGGAATTATTACAGTGAAATAATGCTTAGCCTTTGGGAGAGCAGTAAGCTCCAAGGAGAATATCGGTGACTCAGCCTATTGTATAATATAGTGTTTAATACCTACTATTGTGTTTATATAATGCATTACGTTTTTGAAATTCATCTATCACCTGATGAATTTTATGTAACACCAACACAGTAAAATATTCCTGGACTTGGACATGTTGAAAAATATTGTCTCCTTAAACCAATGAACTTGTGTAGATTGCTTTCAGAACACCTGGCTGAGGTGTTTCCTTTTGCTTTAGCTGTCAGAGTCCTCAGTTGCAGTAGGTAGCTCATCCCCAACCTGAGATCTGTATTTCTCTGCTTGAAAACAGTTGTTTTTTAAAAAAATATATATTTTATTGATTTTTTTACAGAGAGGAAGAGAGAGAGACAGAGAGCTAGAAACATCGATGAGAGAGAGACATCGATCAGCTGCCTCCTGCACGCCTCACACTGGAGATGTGCCCGCAACCAAGGAACATGCCCTTGACCGGAATCGAACCTGGGACCTTTCAGTCCGAAGGCCGACGCTGTATCCACTGAGCTAAACCGGTTTCGGCTGAAAACAATTCTTGCGGTTTTAATCTATTTGGGTAGGTTTGATGCCAAAGGATGTACATTGTAATCCGTGTGAGGAGGACTCCGTTTTCCCAGAGCCTCGGTCAAAAGGAGCCTTGCCCTGGGCCCTGCTTTCAGAGGGTTTCACCCTGCTCTCCTCTGGCGTTGTTCCTCCCCACGGGGCGATGGAGCCTAACTCCCCTTCTAGAATAGTCTGTGTATTCCCAAGACTTGAAATCTTGTGTCCAAATTGCTCAGAGCTCACTTCCGTGGCCCAGGGGCGTATCTTGCTCAGTTAGCTCTCCCATCATCCCGATGGAAGAAGCTCCAGGGGCTGGGGAATGGTGAAGGTGCTGCTGGCGGTGGGGGTGTGAGCAGAGAGAGGGGAGTGGGCTGAGCGTCCTTTGCTGCCGTGTTTTTGCATGAGCTTCAGAGTCTGAGAATTTGGAATTGGAACCTGGCCTTCCAGGTGGATAGGAGATATATTTCCAAGTAAGGAGGAGAGAATGTATTTGATTTAACATTTGTAACCTGATTTGCAGCTTGAAATGATCTGCAGAGCCTGGCCGGTGTGGCTCAGTGGTTGAGTGTTGACCTATGAACCAGGAGGTCACAGTTCGATTCCCGGTTAAGGCGCATGCCTGGATTGCAGGCTCGATCCCCAGTGGGGGGTGTGCAGGAGGCAGCGATCAATGACTCTCTCTCATCATGGATGTTTCTATCTCTCTTTCCCTCTCCCTTCCTCTCTGAAATCAATAAAAATATATTTAGAACAAATAAATGCTATGCGGATGGACCTTCATTTGTACTCTGGTCTCAGATCCCACCATGTAGGAGTGGGTTGAAGGAACTATATTATATTTTTAAAAATATGGACAGGGAGTATTTATTAATCTATGTTTGGAGGAATAATGGCCAATATTATAGTGTGACAAACAAGCCTTTTTTTTACAGAAAAAATCTTTCAAATGTGTTAGGAAACTGAAAGTAATCAGCTGAGATTTGAAAATCTTACCATAAACAGTCAAAACCGGTTTGGCCCAGTGGATAGAGCTTCGGCCTACAGACTGAAAGGTCCCAGGTTTGATTCTAGTCAAGGACATGCACCTTGGTTGCAGGCACATCCCCAGTAGGGGGCGGCTGATTGATGTCTCTCTCTCATCAATGTTTCTAACTTTATCCTTCTCCTTTCCTCTCTGTAAAAAATCAATAAAATATATTTTTTTAAAAAAAGAAAAAAGAAAGAAAATCTTACCGTAAACAAGAGACTGCCTATTCCTTCAGTAGATTTCAGGGTCTGGAGGAAGTGGGCCATCTGGCTATTTGCTTGGTATTCAGAGCTGAGACTCTGGTGGCCCACAGATACAGAGACGGGTAACACTGTCTGGGGGACTCTCACTTTCAGCCAGTTCTTATTTTTCTCTCTTATTTGGAGATGGCTGAGAAGAAGGAAGAAGCAAAAAAATAAAAAAATCTTCATTTCCTTCCTCCATTTATAGAAGATGCCTTACTTAATGTTCATCCATCCTTTTTATTTTCCGCTGAGTATCGTCTTGGCAGAAAGTTCTAGAGAATAAGGGCTGTCTCTTCACTTGGTAAAAAGCAGGCTCACTGTACCCAGAGACCACTTGACATTAAGGAATCCACTAGGGAGTTGTTATGGCCAAGGAGGTGCAAGCAAGACTCCTCAGCCGCTGTCTTGAAAGAAATTTCCCTCTTGTCCTTGAGTATGTCTAGTCACTTCAGAGAAAGGGACCTTTATCAGTCCTCTATCTCTATCCCTTTCTCTTAAGCCAAATAATCCTCTGAACCTAGCCTTTTCAGGCCCACTTCTGTCATCTCACTGAATTCCAGTCGCATCTGTCTTACAATGTGCCTTCTCTGTCACACACCCGCTACCCCCGGGAATAAAGATGTCTAAACCGTGATTCCAACCCTCAAGTGGCTCAAAGACAGGTGGAGACCGACAGGTATGTGTTCATTCCAGCTGTTCTTACTACCCTAGGAAAGCTCAGTGAGGGTTTCGCCCATGCTGTTCCCTCACTCCCGCTGTCCGATTGTCTCTGGAGCTTCTGCAGGTGGCCCTGCACGGCACACTCCTTTCTCTGAAAGCTGAGAGTCAGAAACTCTTCTTTCAAAGCCCGGCTGTGTGTCTGTCCTCTTACCGCACCCGATTAAAACAAATCCCGAGTGCGGTTCAGAACAGGAGTCCGAGAGATTTGAGTTCTAACTGGGCTCTATAATCTGCCCATCATGTAACCCTGGGGATGTTCTTTCTTAAAAAAAAAAAAAAAGATTATTTTTAAAAAATATATATTTTATTGATTTTTCACAGAGAAGAAGGGAAAGGGATAGAAAGCCAGAAAACATCGATGAGAGAGAGACATCAATCAGCCACCTCCTGCACGCCCCACAGTGGAGATGTACCCGCAAGCAAGGTACATGCCCCTGACCAGAATCGAACCTGGGACCCTTCATTCCGCAGGCTGACGCTCTATTCACTGAGCCAAACCGGTTTAAGGCTAAAAAAAAAAAAAAAAAAAGATTCTTATTGATTTCAGAGAAGAAGGGTGAGGGAAAGAGAGATAGAAGCACCAGTGATGATAGAGAATCGTTGATTGGCTGCCTCCTGCACGCCCCACAATGGGGATCAAGCCCGCAACCCAGGCACCTGCCCCTGACCGGAACTGAACCCCGGACCCTTCAGTTCGCAGGCCAATGCTCTATCCACTGAGCCAAACCAGCTTGGGCTTGGGGATATTTCTTATCCTCTGTCAGCTTCAGTGTCCTTATCTGTAAAATATGGCCAACGATTCCTGCATCCTAGGACTACTTGCTATAAGGACTGACAGTACACACAAAGTGAGTACATGCTGAAGAAATAGCTGTGTGGACAAGGAGACGACAATATCAAGGAGCTGGGTCCTTATCCTCAGGGTGTTAAGGGTGGAGATTTTATTGTTGCTTTAGTTATCTCTGAATAAATCATCTCACTTTTGAATCTTTTTTTAAAATGTATTTTATTGATTTTTTTTACAGAGAGGAAGGGAGAGGGATAGAAATACAGAAACATCGATGAGAGAGAGAGCGACATCGAGTAGCCGCCTCCTGCACGCCCCACACTGGAGATGTGCCCGCAACCAAGGTACATGCCCCCAACCGGAATCGAACCTGGGACTTTTCAGTCCGCAGGCCGATGCTCTATCCACTGAGCCAAACCGGTCTCGGCATCACTTTTGAATCTTACAGGAAGAGAAACAAATGGCCAAGAAACTCCCGGCTCAGGGTGGGGCTTGACCTATATGCGAGCTGCCCATTCTTTTTTTTAAATTAATTTTTATACATATCTCCCCATTGACCCCCCTCCCTCCCACGCATACCCCAACCCCCCAGTGTCTATGTTCATTGGTTATGCTTGTATGCACGCATACAAAGTCCTTTGATTGATCTCTTATTGCCCATTCTTTTTATTACTTAAGCTCAGAAATCAACAAGTACAACACCCGGAACAATAGCCTTTGAAGTTTCTATGTTCTCCCTGATGTTCAAATCAGGAGATACTGTGTGTATGGCTATTTTTG
Organism: Lasiurus borealis; assembly: GCA_004026805.1. NCBI lineage: Eukaryota > Metazoa > Chordata > Mammalia > Chiroptera > Vespertilionidae > Lasiurus > Lasiurus borealis. The sequence goes on along the minus strand of PVJN01008019.1, from coordinate 7,662 downwards.
TTCCCCACCTGAAAACCTTTTCCCCCTGCATTACATGATGGCCGCTGTTTCTGTTAAGGAGAGGAAGCCCGATAATTAGTCTTTTCAACAAGAAAATTAGAGGAAGCATAGTTTATCGCTCTTCCTTGGCTCAAGTGTAAGTTTGACACGCTACACCCCCCTTCACTAATTACCCGAGGCAGATAAGCAAATTTGTCAAGCAATATGGCAGGGAGAGAAGAGGCTGCAATTGGAAACCCCTCAGGCCTTAAGACAAATGCCTGCTCTGTGACCTTGGGTGAGTCACTTAATAACTCCCAACTTTAGTTTCCTCACCTGGAAAGGGAGACAGAACACTTAGCTAAGAAAGATGTTTCCAAAGATCAGATAGAATGTGAGTAATGAGTCTCATTAGTGGAAGGCCTGGGACTGCAAGCCTCCCTCGTCTGAGGGACCCGCCAACAAATAACAGAGCCCTGCCACAGCCCTCAGCTCCGGGTTTTCGGCATGTAGCTCTCCTCTCTCTCTCCTCGCCGTCCTCCCTCCCTCCTTCCAGGAGGTGGATGAATACATTTTTCAGGATTTGAATCATTTCCTTCCTTCTCACTGAAATTGTGGCCCCCGTGGGATTTTCCTGCCTGAAACAGAAGACCCCGCACATCCACATAATGACCAGATGCATTCTTGTCTAGCACAGAGGCTCAGCTTCGGTTGTCATCTCTGCCACTGAAGTTGCACTGAGGTTGCAGGACTCGGTTATCTCTGAATAAATCATCTCACTTTCGAATCTTACAGGAAGAGAAACAAATGACCGAGAAACTCCCGGCTCGGGGTGGGGCTTGACCTATATACAAGCTGTCCATTCTTTTTATTACTTTTCCTAGAGGCCGAGTGCACGAAATTTATGCACGGGGAGGGTCCCTAGCGGCTGCCAGCTGCCAGCCGGGACCTCCTTCCCCTGGCCACCTCCCCCTCCTGCCCCCTGGTTGAACTCCCTGTCAAACTCCCAGTTGAGGGGACAGTTTGCATATTAGGCTTTTATTATATGGGATTAATTGATTTCAGAGAAGAATGGAGAGGGAGAGACAGAAACATCAATGATGAGAGAGAATACTTGATTGGCTGCCTTGTGCATGCCCCCTACTGGGGATTGGGCCCCCTACCTGGGCATGTGCCCCTGACCAGAATTGAACCTGAGACACTTCAGTGTGCAGGTGGAGGCTCTATCCACTGAGCAAATCTCGCTAGGGTCAAGCTGCCCATTCTTGCAGGTCCTCCTTCTGGAAGTCTTCCCAATAAGTCAACTGCTCAGGGATTTCTGTTTCTCTGGCTTTTATTCTGTAACTAAGTGGCTAAGGGTTTCGCATATTCTGAAGGCTGAGCCCAGTTCACCAGTCCAGAATCTGTGGCATGACTTCTTCGTCTTCCCTCACAGGGCCAGGAAACAGAAATATTAAGAAGCTCGTGTTGATTCATTAATTGATTCTGGTTAAGGCTCAAGATAAATCCTGGAGGATCTTAATTAAAATAGTCGGGTGGGTGTAGGCCAGATTATTAACAGATTTACACACACAGTAATTTGTTAAGTCACTTTCACAGCTCTTGAGAAATCATGCAATTTTTTGACAACCCTCTCCCCTTTTAATCCCAGGATAATGATTTTTTTCCCCTAATATGCTGTACAGTGGTACCTTGAGATACGAGTTTAATTCATTCCATAACCCTGAGTCTTGGTAAACTGGTGGGTCGTGTGCAGCCGGCTGATCTGAGTGATTACTCGTATCTCAAATGTTGCTCGTATTTCAAAGCAAAAATTGCTCGCTCGACAGCTCGTATCTCAAAAATCTCGTATGTTAGGGCACTCGTATCTCGAGGTACCCCTGTAGTTTTGTTGTAGGCGGCAAGAAGAGCACCAGGCGTTAGGCTGGTGGGGTCAGACCAAACGTGGGTTGAGCAACCTTGTACTTGAGTTCTGGCTAGGAAAGAATTCAAAGCAAGACCCAAACGGTACGAGAACATTTATTGGGTAAATCACAGAGGTAGGAAAAGTAACTCCTAGAAGGAATGGGCTTCATATACGAGTTGTAGAGGTAAAGGAAGGGCCCTTGGAGCTTGGGAGTGAGGAAGCTGGTGGCAATGCACCTGGGGCAGGGAGGGGGTTGGGGAAGGAAAGGGAAAGGCACAGGCGAGCTCCCGGGAGGTGTTAAGGCTGGAGATTTTAGGGAAAGTCCTAGGGGGAAGATCTTCATAGAATATTCAGCAGTTTTCCAGGTGTGTCCTTTCAGGACTGTGGTCCCCACTGAGCGATTGGCCGGCACCAGGGCTGGGGGCCGTTATTGAATGCAGCTGGTGCTGATGTCAGCCATGGTTGGTTTTGTTGCTTATGGAGACCTGGAGCTGAAATACAACTTAAGGCCTCGATGTTATCTCTAGGGAGAAAAGGTCTGGGGGTCCAAACCTCATGACCAGTAAAATGCGAGGGAAGGAAAAGTCCCTCTGGGGACAAGGTTCCCTACAATTGATTGTCCATTGCTGCGCACCTGGGGCTTTCCACCCTGGTGACCTTCTATACTGGCCCGTGGTCTTTACTCTGCTCATGTCTAACTGCGTGTAACAGTTTCAATATTGTAGTTTCAGGCAAAGACATATTGACCATTTTCCCTGACACAATAGCTTGATTTTAGAAAACATTGAATGGAACGATTTTGAAAAGCGTGTCAAGTGTGAAGGAATATTTTGTTCTGATTATATGTGCCATGTAGGTGGGGTGAGAGGCAGCATCTTCTACTACTTTTTAATCCATGGGTCAGTAAACTTTTCTGTACAGGGCCAGAGAGTTACTATGCTAAACTTCACAGGCCATAATGTATGTATTGGAAAATGACTCAACTCTGACCTTGTAGCATCACAGCAATAATAAATATGTCAACAAATGGGTGTGGCTTTTTTTTCAGTATATCTTTATTTACAAAAACAGGCAGTGAGCCAGGTTTGGTTTATGGACCTAAATATGCAAACCCTTGCTTTTGTTTTTGTGAGCACTCATTAATTTTCTGTTTTAGACTTTGTATTTTGCCCTAAGGGGATTTTTTTCTGTGTTATACCTATTTTTAAATGCACTTTGAGTGCAAGATAATCATTATCTCCCAAAAGGTTGAAAATTAATGTGAAAAATGGAACAGAATGAAGAATGTGGTTTATAATGAATTAGAGGCCTGGTGCACGAGTTTGTGCATAGGTGGGGTCTGGCCAGCCTGCCTTTATTGGGGCTGGGCCACGCAGGGGGTTGGGGAAGCCATGGGAGGTTGACTGGCTGGCCCCACCCCCAATCAGGCCAGTTGTCCTGCTGCAGTGCATGTCATAGCAACCAGTCATTCCAGTCATTCCGGTCGCTTGGCTTGCATCCTATATAATAAAAGGCTAATATGCAAATTGACCGAACGGAGGAATGACCAGTTGCTATTATGTGCACTGACCACCAGGGGCCAGATGCTCAATGCAGGAACTGTCCCATGGTGGTCAGTGCACTCCCACAGGGGGAGCGCCACTCAGCCAGAAATCAAGCTCCCACCTTTGCAGCAGCACTAAGGATGTCTGACTGCTGGCTTAGGCTCACTCCCCATGGGCAGTGGGCCTGAACTGTCAGTTGGATGTTCCCTGAGAGCTCCTGAACTGTGAGAGGGTGCAGGGTGGGCTGAGGGACCTCTCCCGATTCTTATGTACCCTTTACCAATTCCCACTCATTCTGAAGTCTTCCTTTATTCCTTGGGTGAATTAAAAAAAAACAAACACAAAACTTCATTATATTACACTAGAGGCCCAGTGCATGAAATTCATGCATGGGGGGGGGGCCATCCCTTGGCCCAGCCTGCACCCTCTTCAATCTTGGACCCCTTGGGGGATGTCCATCTGCTGGGATTGGGCTTAAACCAGTAGACAGACATCTCTCTCACAATCCGGGACTGCTGGCTCCTAACCACTCGCTTGCCTGCTTGCCTGATTGCCCCTAACCACTCTGAATGCCAGCCTGATCACCTCCAACTGCCCTCCCCTGCTGGCCTGATCATCCCCAACTGCCTTCCTCAGTGGGGCTGAGGGGACTGGAGGACTCTGGCTGGATGAGGTGGGGCTCAGGAGAATGGGGGACTGAGGGGACTGGGTGTTGCCATCTTGTGGCTGTGGGGTGCTGCCAACTTGTGAGGGCATGATAGTTAGCATATTCCCTCTTTATTGGCTGTGGGTCTGTCATCTTTGTGAGGATGTGATGGTCAATTAGCATATTCCATCTTTATTAGATAGGATTATACAAACAAACTATTTTTAAAATCCTGGAAGCTGTTAATTACTTCTAAATATATTTTTATTAGTTTCAGAAGTGGAAGGGGGAGAGATAGAAACATCAACTAGGAGCGAGAATCATTGATTGGCTACCTCTCGTACCCCTACCCCCATTGGAGATCAAGCTAGCAACCCTGGCATATGCCCTGACTGGGAATCGAATTGTGACCTTCTAGTTTATAGATCAATGCTCAACCACTGAGCCATGCCAGCTGGGCTGTTAATTACTTTTATAGAGGTGTTTTCATTGTTCAATTAATACATTTTTCTGCCTGCATTTGCATATCTTAGTTTGGGAATGCATCATAATTTTTTCTATTACAATTATTTAAAGTATTTTTTGTTTTATTTAAAGTATTTTCATTCAGCAGTGGCATGTTTAGGAATGAATTCATGCTGCCAAGTAATGGATAGGTGTACTTCAGGGTAAGTCCCAGCTGCCCTCCCCTGTGGGGAAATTACCAGTTTAAGGAGGAGGGTAAATGCTACTTCAGCTGGCATCACGTGGCCACCATTGCATGTCAGTCTGGACCCAAAATGTGTGAGGAGATTTGGAGAACGTGGATGGCAGTGATCCTCCTCACTATGTTTCCATTTTCTGGTTCTCCAATGCCATCTGAGGCCAATCCTTGGGTCTCCGTGTTCTCATTTGCTAACTAGACATAAATATACCTTTGTTATCAAGTATGTGGGTTTGCCCTGAGGTCAAAATGGGATATGAAAGTGCTATGCCCTTGTGAAGTATCATGATGATTTGAACATTTGGGAGGAGTTAGAGGCTGAGCCCCCCACCCCCACTTACTAGCATCTGAGGTTCCTGAAGCTGCTTTTTAAGAGTAAGTAGCTAGGTCTAACTTGGATGGTTTTCATTGCTCTTATCTCTCCCTTTGCTGTTATGGGCAAGGAACTGTAGAGGCTAGAGCTGCAGCAGTGAACTTGATGGACATAATTCTTGACCTCATGGAGCTCAAAGTCTAAAGTAGTACTATGGAGTCAAGTCCACGACCTATTGGGAGAATTCCAACCTAGGAGACAAATGTTTTCTAGTGTTTTAGAATAAAAACATAATAGCATCAATAGCCAATGAGCAATATTAACTATAGCTTATTATAATGTCATAATTTGGAGAAGGATGATGCTCTTCTGACTTTGAAGCAGCATGAACTGAGCCAAAAGTAAGGTAGGATGTGCCATCAAATAAATCTAAAGCCATAGGAGAATCCCATGAAAGGTCTAAAGCTGGACCAGGATCAGCCAGATAAGACCAGCTTATACTGGGCTTATTGGTGTCTGCTGTGCTCTGGTGTGACCTCCAGGCCCACAGGCACAAGTTTTGTCTGAGAAAGAAAAGTGCTCCATTGGTTTCTAAATGTAGCTGAATGCTCCACCCCCTACACCCACTGTCCTAAAAATTCTAACAAAACAAGAACAGGTAAGTAATATTGTATTGTGGATTAATGATATCTAGGGGGACAAGAACAGATAAACCAAGAATTTATATAATTACTAGAGGCCTGGTGCACAAAATTCATGCACTCAGGGTGAGGGGGTCCCTCAGCTTGGCCTGCACCCTCTCACAGTCCAAGAGCCCTTGGGGGATGTCCGACTGATGGCTTAGGCCCACTCCAACCCAGCAGTCTGACATCCTTAGCGGTGCTATGTAGGTGGGAGAGGCTTCCGCTACCACTGATGTGCTTGCCAGCTGTGAGCCCTGCTTGTGGCTGAGTGGCGCTCCCCCTGTGGGGGCGCACTGACCACCAGGGAGCAGCTCCTGCATTGAGCATCTGCCCCCTGGCGGTCAGTGCATGTCATAGCGGCCGGTTGTTCTGCCATTTGGTCAATTTGCATATTAGCCTTTTATTATACAGGATATGCATAACCCATGGACATGGGCAATAGGGTAGTAAAGACCTGGGAGGCAGTGAGTATAGGTTGGGAGGACGGGGGAGAGGGGGAAATGGGAGATACCCATAATACTAGCAACAATAAATATATATTTAAAAATGAAAAAAAATGATATCTATTACAGGGGTGGGCATAAGTAGGTTTGTATTGCCCTAACTGATTTGGCTCTGTGGATAGAGCATGGGCCTGCAGACTGAAAGGTTTGATTCCGGTCAAGGGCATGTACCTTGGTTGCAGGCACATCCCATTAGGGGGTGTGCAGGAGGCAGCTGATCAATGTTTCTCTCATTGATGTTTCTCTCTATTCCTCTCCCTTCCTCTCTGTAAAAAATCAATAAAATATTTAAAAAGTAGGTTATTAATAATAGTGCACTAATAAGTAATACAAGAATAAATTCTGTTTTGTATATGCACAACTGTAGATCTACTTTTGCCCACCCCCATAATCAGATCATAAAATGCATATCTTTTCAATAGCATTAGAATATTCGTTGCCCTTTCCCATGAAGAAAGCAGGTTTTCATAACATTAGCATAATCAAAGAAACCAAATATCCAGTCATTAATTAGTCTTTCCAGTGAAACCAACTGCCTTTGAATTCATCCTGGGGAATCCGCTGAAATGGGTGCTTTATGTAAACATCAAAACACAGTAACTGCCCTAGCTGGTTTGGCTCAGTGGATGGAACATCCGTCTGTGGAATGAAAGATCCCGGGTTCGATTGCATTTGGGGGTGTGCGGGAGGCAGCCGATGGATGATCCTCAGTATTAATGTTTCTATCTCTCTCCCCCTCTCCCTTCCTCTTTGAAGTCAATAAAAACATATCGAAAAACCCCCACAGAAAAACATAGTAACCAAGGACTGCCTCCGTGGGACTTAATTGGAAAACTTACCTGTCATTTGTACAATTCTTAGCACTGCACAGAGGATGTTCTTTTCCTTCCTCCTTAAAAAAAAAAAAAAAAAGTTCCGGTCCAAACCATCAGCCTCTGTAGGTTGTCTTAATTGCTACTTAGCATTGCACCGGGCTATGACTCTGATTTTTGGCACATGTGGTCATACCCCACGTTCCTAAAATAAAACGCTGCAGGATATCCCAGGAACTCTGCGAAGCCTTTAAAAACCGGCTCGCTCCCTGGAAAGCCTACCTCTGAAGAAGACAACCCAGGCGAGCAGAATGACGATGGCGAGAAGAATGACGTGATGCGTGGCCATCCTGAAGTGGGTCCCCGCGAATCCCTGCCACCTCACTTGTCATGGTCAGGGGGAGTTTGACGAGAATCCAGTGCTGATAAAGACAATTGGTTTTTCCTCCCCAAGTGACTATACATTTAAATAGCTAAAACATCTGTTCAGCAACATAGTAAAACATGTACACCCGGAACGCCTGAGAGAAGAGCCTGCCAAATAATCGGTTGAGAGGGACTTTGCTGGGGGGG
>PVJN01008018.1:0-66964 GCA_004026805.1 Lasiurus borealis | reverse complement strand
TTTCTCCTTTGGATATCTCTGCAGTTTCTTCCAACTTGATCCTCTCCCACTCATTTGCAATGCCATCTCTGCCATTTACTAGGATCTCATATTCACGTAAGCATGCATATATATTTTTAGGCTATATATTCTGTTCCATTTGCCAATTTGGCTATATCTGCACCAATATTGATGTATCTTCATTGCAGCAGATTTTTTTTAATTTTAATTTTTTAATTATTGCGTTACATGTATACATATTTTCCCATTGTCTCTCCCCACACCATTCCAATGCATGCCCTAACCCCCCAGTGTCTTGTGTCCATTGGTTGTGCTTATATGCATGCATACAAGTCCTTTGGTTGATCTCTTATCTACCCCACCTCTTCCTAACCTTCCCACTGTAGTGTGACAGCCTGTTTGATGCTTTACTGCCTCTGTATCTATCTTTTTGTTAATTAGTTTATAATGTTCTTTATTATCCATAAATGAATGACATCACGTGGTATTTTTCTCCCATTGACTGGCTTATTTCACTGAGCATAATGCTCTCCAGTTCCATCCAGGTTGCTGCAAATGGTAAGGATTTCTTCTTTTTTTATGGCAGCAAAGTATTCCATTATGTAGATGTACATAGTTTTCTGACCCAATCATTTGCTGATTGGCATCTAGGCTGTTTCCAAATTGTAGCTATTGTAAATTGTGCTGCTATGAACATAGGGGTGCATATATCCTTTCTGGTTGGTGTTTTTAATTTCTTAGGATATATTCCTAGGAGTGGAATTACTGGGTCAAATGGGAGTTCCATTTTTAGTTTGTTGAGAAAACTCCATACTGTTCTCCACAGTGGCTGCACCAGTCTGCATTCCCACCAGCAGTGGACGAGGGTTCCTCTTTCTCCGCATCCTCGCCAACACGTGTCGTTTGTTGATTTGTTGATGATTGCCATTCTGACAGGTGTGAGATGGTATCACATTGTCATTTTGATTTGCATCTCTCGGGTAATTAATGACTTTGATATTGCAGCAGATTTATAACAAGGCTTGATACCTGGGAAAGTGAGTGTTAACACCTTCTCCTACATCAAAGTCTTGATACACTTGAGCCTTTGCATTTTCATCTACTTTTTAGAATCAGCTTTTCAATTTCCACACCTGTACCCATACATATTAACCTGCTGGGACTTTGATAAGGATTGCATTTAGTCTGTAATGAATTTGAAGAATTTCCGTATTTTGGGGTTCCATACATGTCAGTAACTTTGTTCTCAAATGCGCTTTTTCCAAAGGTGACCCTCATCAATGGGTCACTCGGCCTCAGTACTTCTGCCTCAAACACATCTCCATGCCCATTTTTATCTTTCCAGGAGCCACTGTCATTCCAACAGCTACCTTCCTGCAGGTGCAGCCCTAGTTATCCCCAGTTAGAGGACCTGGACACCTCCAATGGCTTTGACGATGTCCAGGGACAAAACCAATTTTCATTCTTGGGTAGCAAAGATTATATGGACTAGAAGAGGCAAATGCAATACTACTTTGTCCCAAATCTCCTACCTTCCTTCCAAAACTCAAAGTAGAAGAGTGATTGTTATCATCTAATTCCCAGTGCCAAGACTTTTTCTTTACTAACTAGCACAGCTAGAAAGATTACCTGGGAGAAGTGTCCTCCTCATTTATTGAATAGGAATGATAACAAAGGGATAAATGAGACATTTGTTTTGTTGTTCCTGGCAAGGCAGAATTAAGAGATAGATAGAAGCCACCAGTTCAGATCAAGCCAAGGCTGAAAATCACTGGAAGCCATGCAGAGATGCCAATTCTGTGGACAAACCCGCCAGCCCTCATGGGATATTTCTTGGCTCTCGTTTCAGAGTGGATTTATATTTTGGACTCTTGCTATTGATTACATTGGAGACAGATGAAAGGAAACAATTTATAATTGTTTAACATGTGTACACAGGTCAACATATCCCACCTCCAAATTATCTGCCATTTTAGGACTCACAGTTTCCTAGAGATTTATGGAAGGCCCTGGGTTTCGATCACAGTATTAAATTTAGTGACCTTCAAGAGAAATGAGAAACAAATTACAGATTCTTCAAGAAGGAGTTAGCCCTTCTTCCTGCTACCAGACAAATGAACACTGTAGTGACTTCCTGACTGAAAAGGTAGAGGACAAAAAAAATTCTGGCCGAAAACCGGTTTGGCTCAGTGGATAGAGCGTCGGCCTGTGGACTGAAAGGTCCCAGGTTCGATTCTGGTTAAGGGCATGTACATTGGTTGTGGGCACATCCCCAGTAGGGGGTGTGCAGGAGGCGGCTGATCCATGTCTCTCTCTCATCGATGTTTCTAACTTTCTATCTCTCTCCCTTCCTCTCTGTGAAAAATCAATAAAATATATTTAAAAAAAATTCTGGGTAGCAGAGATGAGTTTGGACACAATTATGATCTATAATGAACTCATCCAAAGATGCTAAAGTCAAAATCTTAAACTAATTTTAACTGAAAAACCAGTAGCTCCTGAATGCTTTAGAAGCTCTAGAAATGCATTCATATCCCATATAATAAAAGCCTAAAGTGCAAATTGACCAAACAGCGGAACAATGGGTGGATGACTGGTCACTATGATGCACACTGACCACCAGGGGGCAGATGCTCAATGCAGGAGCTGCCCCCAGCCTGCAGACCCCAGGTCAGCCAATGTGGGAGCCTGTGGGAGGGCTCCCACTGATTGCCCTGCCAGTTGCCCTGCAGAGTGAGGTGACTGATGGGGCAGTAGGGGGCGGGGCTGGCGAACAGGTCATGCCAGGCCAGTCAAGATGGGTGCCAGTGGGGGTCCCCTGATTGCCCTGCCAGTTGCTCCACAGATTGGCCCTGATTGCAGGACAGGCCTAGGGATCCTACCCGTGCACGAATTTCGTGTACCAGGCCTCTGGTCAGTAAATAAAATTAGAGGTTAAATTTTAAACATCTTACATGTAAAACATCTCAGAGGCTAAGGCTTGACTCATTATTAAAAAGAAATTTACCTTTCCCTTACAGAAAAAAAAGTCCCACTTTTCCTGGTGATGCACCATAGAGTTATATTTTACCCTCCATTGTTGAATAATCTCAGCATTCTGAGCTGTCTCAGCGAAGTATCCCCTCCACAGCAGTCATTTAAGCTTCCCTCTTATTCTTTTTTAATGTCTTCGAGCCAATTTCATGATGGATACTTCATTCTTAGTCAAGCCTCTGTATGGAACTGGCTGGAAACAAGGAGTGACTTAACAGCCAGACGATAAACACGCCGGATGGACTTTGCCACAGAGAAGCACCTGACACCCTCCTAGATTGACCAACAAAGCTTGCGGTCTTTAAACCTCTCAGCTTCCAAACGTTCCATCCCCGAATGAACATTTATAGCCCATTCCTGAGATTGATCACCTCCCAGGACTGGGCAGCATATGGGTCCAGAGACCGGGCCACCTGCTGGCTGTTGGACAGTCGCTTTGCCAGGCTATCTGTTCTCCATTATGTGCTTTCCCTGCGGCCCTGTAGCTGTTGGGCTCATTCTGCAGGTGATCGACGGGGAAGTTCAAGCTGCACTTCGCCTGTTCCAAATGAGTCATGGGCACATTAGGGTTTGGAAAGGAAAAGCAAAAACACAAATCCCGGCGGACAATATTACTTGTGAAGTCTACCGACCCGGTAGATCAATGCGGGTCCTGTCTGTCTTTAGCGTCACACAAAAAAGACCAGAATTAAAGTGCTTTAGAGTTGTTGGTGGTATTATTTCTCTGTCACTGGCAGGCTTTTAAAATTGTAATGTTCTGCAAAGGCCGCATTGTTGTCTAGCTGTCTGTGTTGTCTAGGCGTCTCGGGCCATCAGACGATTAAGATAACTCCCGAGTCAATAAAGGTTTTCAGCCCGGGCTCGGATGTTACTGCAGCCAGCTTATCAATAAGGCGGGACGTTGAGTGCATTCTTCACTCCCGGAACCTGTGCTGTTTGAACATGGCGTATGGATTTTTTTTTTTGGCTCAGATGGGAAGACTTTAAACTTTTATTCGCCCTTGTGTGTGGAGGTATACAGGTCCCTGAGATGAGTGTTTGCTATCCTTGCTGCCTCCCTGGTAACCTTGACTTCTGGGTCCTGGATTTAGCTGCTTGCCTGACCTCTGAACTCCACCTGGAAGGAGAAAGCATCTCTCTCCAGTTCCAGGGGTTCCTTTAAAGGGAGACACGATGTTCCATTCTGCTCTTTCTCATCCTCACTCCCACCTCCAGGTCGGACACTGTGGAATGAATTCCAACGTTAGAACGTGAGGGTAATTCCTTTGCAGCACCTCCCGTAACACAGCAGCGAGCTTTTGTCGTTTTGACGGGGGGTAACACCATGTAGGAGAGACGCATTTTTTATTCGGGGCTCCAAGCTCATGTGCAGGCCTGCTGTCTGGCACACTTAGTTTTATGCCCATCTGCTTGGGTGGCAGAAGGCCTGTGGAGGTGGCGCAAGCCAGTTCCGAGAAGGCTCTTTTGCCAGTGGAGAAGCTGGTTCAGCGCGGGCCAACCTTCCTGCCAAGAGAACCTTCTGTTTGGCAGTTGTGCTGAACGGGGCAGCCTGCTGCTCCACCATGGGCAACATCTGCCGGAGGGAAGCTGGTGCGTGCCATGCCCTCTCTGGGGGAGCCTACTGCACACCCTCACCCGGCAAGCTGACAGTGAATACCTCCTGAAAGCGAGTGAGTCTTAACTAAAATCCCGTATTCACTGTGGAACTATTTATTGAACATCTACTGATAGCAAGTCATTGTCCGAGGTGATCCAGATGATAGAGAATTCCACAAGGATTCTAGCCTTAAGAGGCTGAGAGCAGTGACAGAAATAGGTGTACGCATAGCGTGTTGCTTGTCTTGAAAGGGATGCCGTAGTCAGAGAGAGACACACACCGAAGCCACAGAGGTGTGCTATGGAGGCCCAGAGGAGGGGAGAAGATGCTTAGCTGGGGTGCTGGTGGGGGAGTGGGGTGTGGACTGAGCCTTCAGGGTGGAAAGGGTTTGCGCCTGTGGTTAGAGTGGGGAAGGCCAGTTGAGGTGGAGGGCATTGCATTCAGGCAGGAGTGAGAGAATGTCCTGTTTGAATGGAACATGAGTGAACCCAGGGAGATGTGAAAGAGGAAATAGAAAGATATTCTGAGGACAGATCATGGGAAATTAAGACGACAGGATGAGCGTTTGGCCTTGGGGAGCTGGTTAAGAGGATGGAGACAGAGCTAGGCTGCCTCTGGTGTGTTGAGAGGAGTTGAGAGAGATGGGAGCTTGGTTAAGAGACCTCGGCAACAGCGCTGGTCCTCAGTCCTGAGAGGCAAGTGAGGACCTTCATAATTTGTCACTTAACCAACATTTATTGAACTTGTTACAGGCTCCTTTGTGGCTCTTATAATATTTGACCCTTCCACCTAAGCGGGGAGATACGTTAATAACGAGATCTTTGCAGCTCAGTACAATGGGATAAGGGCAAAGCAATAGGGATTTCTGTGGGTGTCTGTGAAACCTGAAAAGGGGAGACATGGAAGTAGCCAAATGCCTGAAATGTTACCCACAGAGCAGAGGACAGAGTGACCTTCAGAACTGGCTGTCCTCGTATGTATCCCAGCAATGTGGCTTTGGGCAAGTTACAGCATATTACTGTACTTGCCTTGTTTATAAAATGATCCTAACACTATCACCCATTTCATAGGACTGTTGTGGAAATTAAATATTTCCTGTGCATAGAAGCACGATTGGTTTCCAGAATCTGATCAGTACACAGATTGTTGTTGTTATTATGGCAGGGCTGCAACGAACAATCAGGATGGTGTTTCAACAAGCATTCGTTTCTCTCTTCCTGGTCTGCTGGTCAGGGGCAGCTCTGCTCGATTTTGACTTGCTGACTCCAGGCTGAGAGTCTGGTTGAAGTCTGATCCGTGTGCCTCTGGATCTCAGGAGCACTCCTGTGTGAGGCTTGTTGTCACAGCAGAGAGCAGGAGTGCTGGGACCTGAGTCAAGCAATATTCCTCCACTCAGCGCACATTACATGCCCTCACATTCCACAGCCAAGTCCAACATCAATGGGGCGAGGACATTTCTTCTTCCCATGGAAGTGGGGAGTGGATAATGGGTATTTGATAAATGCTAACATAATGTACCACATCTATCATGGGAGTTTTTCTGGAGGAAGTAATGGCAAAAAAAAAGTTGGGCAGGTATGTTTAGTGGAGGTGAAAACACAATCATAAATATAAAAAAGGTAAACTCACCAAGTTGTGACTAAGTGTTCTCATGCCTTTTCTTATTTCAGAGAAGAGTTGGCCTAGTATATGACAAAAAGCATTACCCTTGCAATAAGGTCACCCAAGTTCCAGCTGTGTGATCTTGGTAAAGATGCTCACAATTTGGGGGCCCCTGTTGTTTCCTTTGCCAAAAGGAGGAAGCTGGATTAACTGACCTCAAAGTTCTCTCCCAGAATTCTGTGATTTTGTGAGGACTAATAACCACAAAGAATGAGGGGTTGCTGGGATTGGCCTTTGAAGGAATGAAGGTGTCTCATTTGATAGAAAGCATCTATTGTTAACCTTGAGAGTTTATTTTTTGACCCAGACAATAATAAAGAGTTACTACAGGCTCCTAATCAGTGGAGAAATAGTCCTAGAGACTTGAGAAATAAGTACAGTGGTACCTCAAGATACGAGTTTAATTCATTCCATAACCTTGAGGCATGGGAAACCATGAGACACTCGAGTCGAGGTAAACTGGTGGGTCGTGTGCAGCCGGCCAATCCCTGCGATTACTCCTCTATATGCAAACATTTTCACCTTAATGTAGTTTCTCAGAATGGTAAATAAATATATTCAGAGAAGATGAGCATTAAACATTTTTTATGTATTTATATAAACATATTTATATATTTTAGGGGAGGGGAAGGACAAAGAGGAAGATGTCCAGGTGTGTCCAGGTGGTGGGAACCCGAAGCCTGAGAATATTGTTAGTCTCACAGTACCGGACCCTTTGAAAAGGTTGTTTTGAGAAAGATCAACTTGGATTTCAGCTTGTAAGACCTTGTGTGTTAGAGACAGCGGAGAAGGTTCCCTGTAGGTACCTGCATAAATGGAACTTGAATGAGGGCAAATTGTCAGAGCCGGGCCGTAGCTTTGGGAATCGTTTTTATAGTTTGCCGTTAGATGTGGGAATTAATGAGGTTGCTGAGACGTTGAGCAGCAGAGAGCAGGTGGCCTGGCATGGAAACTCCAAGGTTACCCACAGTTACACCCTGAGAGAAAAGCAGATGAGAAGAAAGCAAAGAGAATCTGAACAAAATGGAAGCGTAAAAAGGATCAGGGAGACAGGGAAATGTGGGCCTATTTTTTTTTTTTTTAATATATTTTTATTGATTTTTTACAGAGAGAAAGAGAGAGAGAGAGAAAGTCAGAAACATCGATGAGAGAGACATCTATCAGCCACCTCCTGCATGCCCCACAGTGGAGATGTCCCCTTGACCGGAATCGAACCTGGGACCCTCCAGTCCGCAGGCCGACGCTCTATCCACTGAGCCAAACCGGTCTCGGCTATTTTTTTTTTTCAGTCGGTGAACTTCATTTGGCGCACATTGCAATATTGGAATGATGAAGGTCTGAGCCCTCAAGAGATTGTAGGCTCTACAGGGGTTTTCATGTCTTTTTGTCTGTTTGTGTGTGTAGTGATTGGTTTAGACACAAGCAAACATTTTCACCTTAAGGTAGTTTCTCAGAATGGTAAATAAATATATTCAGAGAAGATGAGCATTAAACATTTTTTTAAAAATATATCTTTAGTGATTTCAGAGAGGAAGGGAGATGGAGAGAGAGATAGAAACATCAATGATGAGAGAGAATCATTGATCGTCTGCCCCCTAAATGCCCCTACTGGGCACCGTGCCCACAACCCTGGCATGTGCCCTGATTGGAATCAAACCACAACTTCCTGGCTCACAGGTTGACACTCATCCCTGAACCACACCAACCAGACAGCATTGAACATTTTTAAAGAGGAGATAGGCTGGATGGAAAGATGGGAGAGGTTATTTCAAATGGTCTGTTCTGAAGTAAGCCAGTCAGAGAGAGACAAGTACCATATGATTTCGCTCATATGTGGAATTTAATGAATAAACCGAACTAGTAAGCAAAATAGAGATGGACTCGTAGATAGAGAGCTGGCAGGCAGCTTGGGGGATGGAGGTGAGGGGTAGTGAGATTGAGCCAAAAGAGAAAAAAAAGACAATAATAATAATAAAAAAGAACTCATGGACATGGACAACAGTGTGGTGATTGTGGGGGTGGAGGGGGATGGGTGGAGGTTGAAGAGAGAACAGAGGGGATAAATGGTGATGGAAAAGATAAAATATATATATTTAAAAGGTCTGTTCTCCCTATTTTACCTATTCCAAGTGAGGGAGAGGTGTGTGCAAGGGTAAATCCATAGAAAACGAGGGTCAGGCCGAAACCGGTTTGGCTCAGTGGACAGAGCTCTGGCCTGCGGACTCAAGGATTCCAGGTTCGATTCCTGTCAAGGGCATGTACCTTGGTTGCGGGCACATCCCCAGTGGGAGGTGTGCAGGAGGCAGCTGATTGATGTTTCTCTCTCATCGATGTTTCTAACTCTCTAGCTCTCTCCCCTCCTCTCTGTAAAAAGTCAATAAAATATAAAAAAGAAAAGAAAACGAGGGCCAGGGAGGCACTGACAGTGTGACCAGAGTTTATTATATGTGTACTGTGTGTAGGGCATTGTCCCAGACACTGGGGACAAGTCCAGGATGGACAAGGCACATTCGCTGCTCTCCAGGACCTTCCTGTTGTATGGAAACAGTCTCGGGGATTGGTCAGTAAGTGATCATAGTTTAAGGACTTCATGAACATTTGAATACTGTTTTTTTATTCTTCTTAGGTTCTCATTTTTCTGCATTCAGAGACCTTCTTTGTTCTCCAGCCCTTCTTTGGAAACCTTCTTGGTGCATATAAATCTCACCTAACTGTATTTATGTCCCCTCCACACACTTTTGAAAATGTTGATCTTGAAAAGATTGGTAATTGCTTCCATTTTCTAGCTCCTTCCTTGTGGCAATTGGTCCCAGAGTAAAATATTTTCCTTAAGTTCATGCTAATTTAAGAATAATACGTTTCATTTCTTCTTTTTAGATTGTATTTAGCATTTGCCATTGCCTCTCTTAGTTTTGGTTTGGTTTTATTTTTGTTTTTCCCAAAATGTGCCTCTTTATTTTCCTGAATATTCTTAACGACATTATCAATAATCACTAAGTCCATCAGTAAGCCAAATGAAAAAGAATAACAATAATAAGCCATTGCATTTAGGGGATATTTTTAGTTGTTTTTTTTTTTTCTTCTCATTTCATCACTTACTTTGGGCTGCATTTGCAAATAGGCTCATTTTATTTTGGCTTTAGCCTCTATTCTTCCTTCTTTTGCTCTCCTGATACGATGCCTAGCTCTTGTCTGTCACATTTCGGAAGAGTTGAGGTCCAATATCGTTTGAATTAACGCACCCTACCTGGTGCCTGGCATCTTTTTCAAACCTGACGGCTGAGACACGTTTTGAGTGACTGCCTTATCTCCGGAGAGCACTAACATTTCTCCCACCTTCCGTTTGGAGCGTATCCAGAAGCTCATTTCACTTGCAGCTAATTTATTCAACAAATGTTATCAAATGTGTGCTGCATGCAAAGCGCAAAGTCTAGGTTTGTGGGGGAGATAAAGCAGAATGGACTGAGCTTTTGATTTACTAACAACGTATTCATCTGTCAGGAAAATATATCCGTAATACCCATGATGAGATAACATGTGGTCAAGGCTATGAGAGGTACAAACTCAATGACGACGGAGTGCCGAGGAGAAGGAACTGGTAGGATTCATTGAAGGCGAGTTTCCTAGCCAGCGATGGAGGAGGTTAGCTCGCTGGTCATTCAGGTCAGCCAACCCAGCCCGTTTCTATCTCGATAGAGACAGTGGTCTTGCTGGCAAATGCTTAGCATTAGCTTCTGGGGATGGAGGAGGCGTCCGTGTTGTGGCGTTTGTTCGTGTCCACGCGTGAGTGCTTCTGGTTGGCTGATGTCCCTGAATATGCAGTTGGGGAAGCAGTGCACAGAGGTGACTGTCCTGGGCCAGGATGAGGTGGTCCCTATGCACCAGTCAGTATGGGCCAGACTTAAACAACTAGCAGAATATTTTGAATTCCCTCAAACTTTTAAAAATTCACCATAGGTTTCCTGTAGGGACCACTCATAAACAGCTTTAAAAAAGAAACTCTGGACCTATCCGGTTTGGCTCAGTGGATAGAGTGCTGACCTGTGGACCACAGGGTCCCAGGTTCCTTTCCGGTCAAGGGCATGTCCCTTGGTTGAAGCTCTTCTCCGGCCTGGGCCCTGTTCAGGGCTCATGCAGGAGTCAACCAATGGATGTGTTTCTCTCCCATCGATGTTTCTCTCTTTCACGCTCCCTAAAGATCATTGTCTTTCCTTTCTCTTCCACTCTCCCTAAAAATCAATGGGAAAATGTCCTGCGGTGAGGATTTAAAACAAACAAACAAAGTAAAACAAAACAAAAAAAAAAAGAAATTCCTTGGTTTTGTGGAACTAGAGGCAGGGGAAAGACCTCATTTTTATATGGATTTGGTGTACCCCCTTTATCCTGGGAAGTAGACAGGGTTAAAATAAAGTGAGGGGAGTGGACCTAATTTGGGGACTACTGGGCCTCCAGGAAGAAAAATTGATATAGTATATGACTGCTGGAGACAGGAGAGGGCTCTGGGGTTTAAATGGCCTAGATAACATTTGATGTTGGCCACTAAAAGTGAGTAGGATTTATTGCTGTTAATTCTAAACATTTTTATTATGTGTTTAACAAGTGGGGGGAAAAACAGGATTTCATGTAAAATGTAAACTCCCCATTTGAGTATCTAATGACAGGATATTTTTACTTTTATTTCTATATCATATGCTTTGATGGTGGTGATATTCATAGAGAATATAATATGTATGTGCTTTTTTTCCCAGTTGCAGTTACTTCACTTATACATTTCTAAGCATTCTCACAGTTTGCATGCTTCAGTTTTTAAAGATGGATATAGGTCTGCATGAGTCTCATAGTGAGAAAAATTCTTAAGGCACGGGCACAATTTGGTGGAGAAGGGAATGAGTGAAGGCACCCAAATGGGAAAAAATCCAGTTTGTGGGTTGAAGAACATCCAGGTACCCAGGAGAACCTGGAATTTAGGGGAGTGTGTCTAAGTCAGCTGGAGCTGCTATAAAAAAAGTACCGTAAATTGCATACTTTACGAAGCAAAAATGTTATTGCTCATGGTTCTGGAAACTGGGAAGTCCAAGATCAAAGTGCCAAAAGGTGCCATCAGAGTCTGTTGCTGATGAGAGCTGTCTTCCTGTCTTGTAGACAGCAGCCTTCTTGCTCACCTGGCTTCCCCTCAGTGTGTGCTCCTGGAAAGAGAAGGAGAGAGGAGGTGAGAGAGATAAAGAGAAAGAGAGAGAAAGAACTTCCTCTTCGTATAATAGCATTTATTATAAGGGACTAGTCTCATCTTGGCGGCTCTATCCTTATAATCTCATCTACACATAGTAATTGCCTCCCAAATGCCATCACATTAGGGATTAAGGTTCAATATATGAATTCTGGGAGTACCCCAAAATTTACTACATAATAAGGTAAATAGAAAGTAGGTTTGGAAAAGTTGGTGGGACCAAATTACAGGGTGCCTTTCAAGAACCATAAGGAAGGTAGGGAAATTTGGAAGTTAATTAATGCTATCGAAGACATTGATCACGAGAATAGCACGATCAGATCTGAGCTTTCATCTAGCAAGAAACAGGTGCTTCTCAGCTTTTGTTTGATTTTGGCTTTATCATCAAGAACCAGCTGGCTGGGAAATGGCTTGGACTAGAATCTTTTTCTTTGTAGAAAAATATATCTGCTGCTAAAGCCTCAAGGGCACGCTGGAAGGTTTCATGCATAATACAGAATTCATAGCCAATGAGGAAATAGCCTCGGTATTGACCTGCAAAATGGTTGCTACTGATCTTCAATTAGGGAAGCATAAAAATTGAGGGTAAGTTTTTAGAAACTGTTATGTTAATTTGACAGAGTAATTTATGTTTGTTAAATCTAAAAAAAAAATGGACTCTATATTATGTTCTTTATTATTAATGTATTCTCATCGTGTTTTATAAAGGGATTGCTCCATAGTTTCTTTTTTATTCTTTTTTAAAAAATATATATTTTATTGATTTTTCACAGAGAGGAAGAGAGAGGGACAGAGAGTCAGAAACATCGATGAGAGAGAGACATCGATCAGCTGCCTCCTGCATGCTCCCCACTGGAGATGTGTCCGCAACCAAGATACATGCCCTTGACCAGAATCGAACCTGGGACCTTTCAGTCTGCAGGCCGACGCTCTATCCACTGATCCAAACTGGTTTCGGCGCTCCATAATTTCTTGAAAATTAAAAATAACAAATTGAGCCTTACTATTGAGAGTTTGAGAAGCACTGGCTGTGAAATCATTAAGAGCAGACACTGGGGTTATTCTGCCTGTGTTCAAATCCTCACGCCATCACTTGCCACCTGTTTGGCTTGAGGTTAGTTATTTAAATCCTCTGACTCACATTTCTGGGGATAATGGTAGCCACTTCATAGGAGAGGGTTAATGTGAGGTTAATTAAAATTTTCTAAAGTTGTCAGCCCAATGTCTATTGTTTGGTATGCATCCTTTGATACATATTATTAACTCAGGTGTGCTCAGGAATAGTGAAAATAATTTTAGCAGAACCTTGCTAATTTTAGAGGTGATGTTTTCATCCCAGGAATGCTCAACTGTTTCCCTCACAATTACTCCTTCTTTCTATTAGGTTCCTGTGGAAGCAATAGTGGAAACAATAGATAATTATGAGTCAAAAACACCACTTTATTAATACTTGCACCTACCTAATGCAGAGCTGGTAAAAGCCTGAATTCATCTGGTGAACAAATTATTCAGCAAAAACAAATGTATGCTAAGGGTCCTTTGTGTACCAGACAGTGTGCCTCAGGATACATGGAACCAAGTCAGACATATGGAGCTGAGTCAGTGAAGGAGACAGGCTGAAATGAAAACCATCGCATAAATAAGTAGATGCTCTGTCTGAAATTACCAAGGAGATGTATTTGGGAATGTGTACGTAAAAATATTTTTTTTTGTTTTGTTTAGGAATGCCAGAGAAGCCTTCTAGAGGATATTATGCTTAAATTGAAACTTTAAGTAAGAATGAATAGGCATTACCTATGTACAAATGTATGACAGAGAAAATACCTGTGCAAAGGCCCTGTGATAAGAAGGAATAGGGCAAACGTAAAGAGATGAACTATACCAAGTAGGATTTATCCCGGGGATGCAGGGATGGTACAATATTTGCAAATCAATAAACGCAATACATCATATAAACAAATTGAGAGATAAAAATCACATAGTTGGCTGAAACCAGTTTGGCTCAGTGGATAGAGCATCGGCCTGCAGACTGAAAGGTCCCAGATTCAATTCCGGTCACAGGCATGTATCTTGGTTGTGGGCACATCCCAGTAGAGAGTATTCAGGAGACAGCTGATTGATGTTTCTCTCATCGAAGTTTCTAACTCTCTATCCTTCTCCCTTCCTCTCTGTAAAAAAATCAATAATATATACAGTGGTACCTTGAGATACGAGTTTAATTCGTTCTGTAACCTTGAGGCGTGGGAAACCATGAGATGCTCGAGTCGAGGTAAACTGGTGGGTCGTGTGCAGCTGGCCGATCCGCGAGATTACTCCTATCTCAAATGTTGCTCATATTTCAAAGCAAAAATTGCTCGCTCAATGGCTCGTATCTCAAAAATCTCGTATGTTAGGGCACTCGTATCTCGAGGTACCACTGTAGACACTTTTTGAAAGAAGACAGAAGGAAGGCCAGGAGACATGAAAACTCACTCAAAGTCACTGATCATCAGAGAGTTGCAAATCAAAACAACAATGCAGTACCATCTCATATCTGTCAGAATGACTATCATCAACAAATCAATAAATGATAAGTGCTGACAAGGATGTGGAGAAAAAGGAACCCTTGTGCACTGCTGGTGGGAATGAAGACTGGTGCAGCCACTGTGGAGAACAGTATAGAGTTTCTTCAAAAAACTAAAAATGGAACTCCCATTTGACCCAGTGATCCCACTTCTAGGAATATATCCCAAGAAACTAGAAACACCAATCAGAAAAGATATATACATCCCTATGTTCATAGCAGCACAATTCACCATACAGCCTAAGTGCCCATCAGCAGATGAGTGTGTTAAAAAACTGTGGTACATGTACACAATGGAATACTATGCTATAGTAAAAAAGAAGGGATTCTTACCATTTGCCACAACATGGATGGAACTGTAGAGCATTATGCTAAGTGAAATAAGCCAGGCAGAGAAAGATAAATACCACATGATCTCACTCATTTGTGGAATATAATGAACAACATAAACTGATGAACAAAAACAGATCCAGAGACAGAGAAACATCAGTCAGAACGTCAAACTTCAAGATAGGTAGGGAATGGTGGGGGTAAGAGGGAGAGATCAACCAAAGGACTTATATGTTGTTTTTATTTGCATATATATATATATATATATATATATATATATATAGAGAGAGAGAGAGAGAGAGAGAGAGAGAGAGAGCGCGAGCTGGACTATAGATAATAAGGAATGGTGTAGATGAGATAAAGATAGAGAGCTAGGGATTAGATCAGGTGGGTCATTTTTAAAATTTTAATTTAATTATTTTTTTATTTCAACAAAATGATTTTAAATATAATGTTACATGCAATAAACATTAATATTTCAAGAAAATTTATTTTAAATATAATAATGTTACATGCAGTAATACCAATTATGCAAGAAAGATGACCAGTCTCTATGTGGTCTACACCTTCCGTCCTTTGGTATCATGGTTCTCTCCTGTGAGTTTTCCATTGATTGTTCAGGAAGACTTTCTGAATTTCAGTTGTAATTCCAGCTTGTTCCTGGGAGCATGTCCGTGCAGCATCCACCTACTCTGCTGCCATTTTTAATCTTATCTCTATCTCCATCCAGGAGGGTCTTTGTGAGTCATCCTCAGGAATTTATTTTCCTAACAACAATGGAAGGCTATTGAAGCATTTTAATCTGGGGAGGGGATATAGTGTAATTTGTGACAAGCACACTTTTAAGGTAATCTCTGCCTCTTGCTATTATACCCTATAGAATCTCCTCTCCTTGAGTTGGGGTAGAACTTGTGACTTGCTCCTAGCCAATAGAATATGGAAAAGATGGTGGAATTTCACTCTTACGGTAGTATCATATGAGACTCCATTTTAACAGATTAGAGCAAGAAATTATTCTTGCTAGCTTGATTAATTGAGCTGACATTTAAGGAATTCACATGGTAAGGAACAGAGTGAGACCTCTAGAATCAGAGGGCAGTTTCCAGTGGACAGTCAGCAAAAAATCGGGGCCCTTTCTTACACAGCTGGGAGGAAATGGATTCTACCGGTAACTTGCGTGTCCTGGAAGAAGACTCTTCCCCAGTCAAGCCTTCAGATGAAAATATAGCCCAGCTGACAACTCTATTGCAGCCTGGAGAGCCCTGAGCAGAGGACATAGCTAAGCTGAGTCTGAACTTCAGACCGATAGACACTGAAATGATAAACTGTGTTGTTTTAAGCCACTCCATCTGTGGCAATTTGTTTTGCAGCAATAAAAACGAATGCTTGGTGTTACGAGCACATCTCTGTGGTTGCTTATAGATAACAGATTCGAACAGAAAAGGATGGATCATAATAGATCAGTAACTCGATAAGAGATGATGCAGTAACGGTGAAAGAGATGGAGAGAAGTGGAGTGACTTTAGAAATGTTTTGTATGCAAGCTCTGTGATTCTCCGTCTGAATACATTCAAAGTAAAATGGAAAACAAAGCAAAACAAAAACAAATGACAAAGAGAAAACGCTTGAAAGCATCCTAGAGGGAAAAAGATAAGACTTTCTGACTCTCAAAGGAGAGCAAAAATAATACAGACAAGTAACATCTCCACAAATACGATGGGATTCTGATGACAATAGAATGATAGCTGTGAAGTGCTGAAAGAAAATCTTTATCACGTAGATTTCTCTGTCTCGTGAAATTGTCTTTTAAAAGTCAGTGTGAAATAAAGACATTTTTGGATAACTAAAAACAGATATTTTGTCAATCACAGACCTTGACTCCAGAAATTCTAAAGGGAATTCTTCAGGCAAACAAAAATCCCACTAGAAACACAAAAATAAGAAATGAAGAGCAACAGAAGTGACAAGTGTGAATGAACATTGATGTACAAAATAATAAAAGGCCTTGGGATCTAAGTGGAATATATAGAATTAAAATGCACTGTAACGTATTAGTCAAGCACATCCCCAGGGAGGAACCAGAAGCTTCTAACGTGAAGGCAGGAAAGGGGTCAAAGGTCCAAAGCTTTTACTGCATTGTCATCTCATGTGCTGGGAGTCCTGGTTCTCCAAAGTCCTGGTTATCCTATCTGGTTGGATTCAGAATTCTTCTGGGAGAACAGAAATCTTGCGATGGTGAGCAGAGCTATGTCTGGTACGATACGGAACATTTTCCCTAGGAATTGTCATAGCAAATGATACATCACATGAACTCTTCTATGTTAAAATAGCCACGCTACAGATACCTGTAGTTTTCTGACAGTTAGTCCAGATCTGACACCGACCCTCCCAGCTTCCCTCTCCCGTGGCATTTTGGGTGGCAGGTGTAGCCCACTGCTGAGGTTTGAACACACAGCAGAGAAAACGCCGAAGGTCAGTGCTCTCCACATGAATTATTGCCAGCTCTGATGATGAT
The DNA here is from genome assembly GCA_004026805.1 of Lasiurus borealis. Classification (NCBI taxonomy): domain Eukaryota; kingdom Metazoa; phylum Chordata; class Mammalia; order Chiroptera; family Vespertilionidae; genus Lasiurus; species Lasiurus borealis. The sequence goes on along the minus strand of PVJN01008018.1, from coordinate 50,037 downwards.
GACCTTAGGGACTGAGCACTGGAAAGAAAGAATGATGAGTATTGATCTGTTGTGGATGTTTTTTTTTTTTTTTTTTTTTTTAACATAGGTGTGCTTATCTTTGCAATCTCTGATGGCATCGTATATAAAAATTACCCATCTCTGGTTCAGACTTGCAAAACTATCAGTGCCTCCGGTGGTAAGCCTGTGGAGAGTTTTGCTCGCCGCTTTCTTATTGACAGCCATGATCGAGTTCAGGATTATTTTGCACTTACCGGGTTCCTCAAGCACAATTTCTCATGTTTCAATATCTTCCCCTACTTCAAGATCGTCAAGGGTGTTATGATGGTAATTTCCAGGAGTTTCATTATAGCACCGAAAGCTTCTCTTCTTGATGTTGTCTTAAGGAAAAAAAAAAAAAAAAGAGTGATGGACTGGGTTTTCATTCACGTATGAGATCTACTTGTCTTTATAAAAGGCTATGGCTTGTCTTCGGCGGATTGGTTTCTAAAACAGAATGTTATTTTATTGCTGATATTAGGTATGAATTCTCACCTCTCCCTTCTCACCTCGCAGCTTGACTGGCAGAACCCTGGGAGTTCAGCCTAAATTATTCGTCTTTTGTGCGCACGCATGCGTTGCTTTCCCATTCCCCTCTGCCACTCTCACCCCCATCACTGCCGTCCAGGACCTGGCTGTGTGGCATCCTTATCTTGGGGTAACCCAGAGCCCCATCCCCAGTGGCTGCCCCCACAGCAGTGAGAACAGAGGCTTGTCTGACGCTGACTCGGTCATGGTCCTGAGTTAAGAATTTGCAGTTTTAGCATGAGGTATCTCTGCATAGGCTTCTGTAATCAGCTCCTCGGCCTGTAGTTTCCTGTCAGTGAGTCTAGATCTGACACCAAAGCCTCCCAGCTCCCCTTTCCCGTGGCATTCTGGGTGGCAGGTTTAGCCCACTGCCGAGGCTTGCACACCCGGCAGAGAAAACGCCGAAGGTCAGCGCTCTCCACGTGAATCATCCCCAGCTGTGATGATCATGACCTTAGGGACTGAGCTTCTCTCACAGGGACATCTTCACACTTTACCTTCTTCCCGGGATATTTATATCAAAGGCCCCTTTCCCCGGGTTTGTGAGCAGGCCATGCCCAGGAGAGCTGTGCTTATAGAACCGAAGTGTTGCTCGGCCTTGGAACCCTGGAATAGCTGTCACACCCACAAGTGCTGTTCGCAGCTTTGACCTTGCATACAGTGGTACCTCGAGATACGAGTGCTCTAACATACGAGATTTTTGAGATACGAGCCATCGAGCGAGCATCTTTTGCTTTGAAATACGAGCAACATTTGAGATAGGAGTCATCGCACGGATCGGCCGGCTGCACACGACCCACCAGTTTACCGCGACTCGAGCGTCTCATAGTTAACCACTCCTCAAGATTACAGAACAAATTAAACTCGTATCTCAAGGTACCACTGTACTTGGGACCAAAATAATTTGGGTCAGGAGATGCCTCAGCGGGCACAATGGCTGGATTTTTCCTGGGGACATTTAGTCACTATAGTCAGGCACCTACATCATAAGAGGAATATTCTCCTGGGGCCACACATACCTCTAGGTTCTTCTTAGGCTCTGGTTCTGGGGAAGAGCCGGGACCCCACTGATGTTCCCGGAGAAGGGAAAGGACAGAAGATGGATGCAGAATGTGAATGGGACAGAGAGGAGCACACAAAACCGCCCGGGCTCTTTTATAGATTCCTGGGTCACACCCCATCTAGAGAATCCGGATTTCAGGAGGCTGGTTTGGAACGTCATCCTGTTGGGAAACTCCGTCCCTGGGGCGGCTGTCCCTGCTTGTCACATGGACCTGATAGAGGTGCTTGTCATAACCAAGGTTTGATCTGTGTGTGGTCAGATCTCAGATGCAAAGCTGGGACTCGAAGGTATTAGAGAAGAGGAGAGACCGCGAGGGAGACATGAACTGGCTCACCCAATAACAAGCATAGATGCTCTTGTCATTCATGTAACACATATTCACTGTGCACCTACTGTGTGCCAGGTGCTTTTCCAGGTGGCAGCAGTGAACAAGACGGAGAAATTTCTGCTTTCAAGGACATTACCATCGGTCAGCCAACGAACCCAGGAAACAGAGCCACTTCCATCTACATTAAACATATTAAATCTGGCATCGCTCAATACCTATTGAGTGATGAGTTAAGACCCACGTTGTGTTATATTCCATGTTCCTTAGTCCAGCAGCATTAGAATCTATTCTGGTGTACATTCCCCAGGTCTCTGTGGCTATAGAGAGGCGAAACCTTGCAATGCTTTTTGAGAATAAGTCATTTCCTTGTTGTCAGGCTTTGTGGCTGCCTCTGGAGCATGCTCAGATCTAAACCTGGTTATGAGTCCAAGGGCACCGGGGTGGCTTGTGTGTTTTATGGAGGGGGTCATATCGTAAATATCAAGGAAAGGCAGCTTTCTGATCCTCCTGGTCATGCTATCTCAGTGTGCTTAACTTGCAGCCTGCAGGCTACAGACAATAGTTTTTGCAGGTAGACCTCTTAGCATTCCATGATGTTATAAAGCAGTGGTTTTCAACTGGGAGCAGTTTTACCCCCTCCTCCCAAAATATACTGGTATGATTGTTCAACTGGGAAGGGGGTGCTACTGGCATTTAGTGGGTGGAGGCCAGGGATGCTGCTAAACACCCCAGAATGCACGCGGCAGCCCTTCACATTATAGAATTATCCAACCCCAAACATCAGCAGTGCTGAGCTTGGGAAACCCAGGCGTAAGTGGACTCACTGATGATAGATTTATTTTGTGTTAGAGGTCCAAATAATGCAAAGAAACCCCATTTTACGTGGCCTCTGATGATTTTATTCTAGATTCATTTTCAACTAGTACTTCCTGGGTTCCTGCTGGGTGACTCTTCCCGCGTAACTACCTCAGGCACCCTGGGATCTAGGCATCATAAACCCCTTTTTATAAAGAGGAAACCGAGTTGAGAGAGGTTCTTGCCCAACGAGGGGCAAAGCAAGGATGTGAACTCAGGACCTCTGCTCTAGAGACCGACTCAGCCGGAAACAGCTGTCCCGGTGGCACCACGGGGTCCTTACCTGGTCGTGTTTCTCTTTCAGGAGGTCTGGCTATATGATGTCGCTCACATTGTCAACCCCCTGCTGGGAAGTAACACTGAATTCTTTTGCTTTTAAAATCGGCTCTGTTAGAGATTGAACAGGCGATGGCACGTCCTTATTCCTTTCCTTCTCTGCCTGTGTGTTCGGTCTCCTTCAGAGGCACCAGAGACATCTGTATAGTTCAGTGGTTCTCAACCTTCCTAATGCCGCGACCCTTTAATACAGTTCCTCATGTGGTGGTGACCCCCAACCACAAAATTATTTTCGTTGCTACCTCATAACTGTAATTTTGCTACTGTTAATGAATTGTAATGTAAATATCTGTGTTTTCCGATGGTCTTAGGCTCTACAGCAGCAGTTCTCAACCTGTGGGTCGTGACCGACAGGTTAAGAACCACTAGCAGGGACACCTAAGACCATCGGAAAACACGGATATTTACATTATGATTCATAACAGTAGCAAAATTACAGTTATGAAGTAGCAACAAAAATAACTTTATGGTTGGGGGTCACCACAACATGAAGAACTGTATTAAAGGGTAAGCGGCATTACAAAGGTTGAGAACCACTGGTATAGTTGTACAGACAGGGAGTGCCAGTGGGTTGTTGTGAGTGTGTCTGAGCCACGTGACCTGGAATGAAGGCTGAACAGGCCATTTTGTCTGCTTCTTTCGCTTCACAGTGCGGTGACCAAGGGACACCAGGGTGGCTTGTGTGATTTATGGAGGGGGTCATATCAGAAATATCAAGGAAAGGTAGTTTTCTGCTCCTTCTGGAAAAGGCCACTAAGGGAGACCTTGCATATCCATTTAATCAGGTTAGGCCACTTAGGGAGACCCCGTGTACCCATGTCCTTCCCTTCCCTGAACCCAGCTCTGCCCGGAGACTTGAAACTGCCTGGGAAAAGGAAACTTGTCATTTCCGTTGGCATCTGTGAGCGTTGGGAAGCTGGGGTAGACGTGTCTCCCGGCCAGGCAGTGCCCCTGGAGCAGGCCGGCCATCAATTCCTCACCTGTTGCCCGGCAGCTCAGGAGTTGTGCAAGGGACTTAATCGCTAGTGATTAAACATTAAGTGCTTTCTCACATGTAAACACGAGGCTCGTTTACGATGGTGAAAGCAGCCGTAAAGCAAGGGGAGAGGTTACCGCGTCTCCACTTGGGCAGCAAATTGAGTTTCTATCGACGAGCAGAAGTGCTTCTCCCAAGAAGCGCCTCCAAGTGCCGGGATGAGAAGATGGGCTTTGGTTCGCAGGTTGAAAAAAACACAATAATCACATTTACAGAGATGAAGCTGTCAGCGCCACCCCTAATACCGCAGATTAATTTTGACAGCCATCTTTATAACGCAGGGGAGAGAGCTGGCCTGCCTCCCGGGGAATGTCTAGGGATGAGACCAGACAAACGTGAGTATTTGCTGTGGTTGCTTTGCTGTATTTGCTCTTTCATTTTTTTTTTTTTCTGATTCTGCAAACTTTCCTCTGTAGGTGTGAACACATTAGCATAAATAACTCTGCACTCTGGGCATATTTTTATGTCTGTTTTGATGTGTGCACGGCTTTTTATTTGTGTGCAATTGCACACATTCACACAAAAGATGACACTCGCAATGAGAGCTAGCATTTACTGGGTGTCTCTGTGCGCCCGGCACTTTTTGGTCTTAGGTGCTTTGTATGTGCTGACCGGGTTTGGGGCACACTTTCCCCTTGAGGACAGATATTTGTGGCCCATTTGTCCATTAGAGGACAGGGAAGCACTTGAACCTGAGGAAATGTTGGGAAGGAGCACAGATGGGACTTGAATCCAGGCAGTCTGGCTTGGAGTCCGTGTTCTGAGCGCCTTACCCTGTTTGCTCTACTCGCTTCCTTTTCTCTAAATGCGAGGAGACACTGTGCTCCTGCAGGATGTGTGGGCTCGGGGCCACGGGGCCAGGAAAGTGGGGTGAGGCCGATTAGAGGAGAGGCAGGGATGCTGAGTCGGTGGTCCTCCCAAATAGGAGTCACTCAACTAAGATGTCCTACTTTCCTGCTTTATTTGCTGGGGTACCAGGCGAGCCACTGCTAGGCCCCTAGGTCGGCTTTAAATTGGGGAGATTAGAGCTATTACAAATGGATTGGCTTGAAGGGACTGAATTCTCATTCACACAGGAGGTATACATACCTCTTATGTTAATTTACTTGGTTAAACCATTTCACACTGCCAACATTGAACTATTCTCACCCTACCAGAATAGCAATTTCCTGTGGTCCAACTAGATCTATATTTAGGCTGTATTTGTAGCTACAGATGAAACAACCCTTCCTCAGATTTGGCGATTTGGAGGGATGATTTCCCCTTCGTGCCATCCAGACATTTTCCTTTGCTCATAGATTATTTATTCTTCATCCTCACTCCCTCATTTGGGGACCCCAATGGCATTTCTTTTTACCTAATTAAATCGTTACTCAGCTGTTTTCTGGTTTGCATTCATTAATGAACATCAGGCTACTTATTTCTTTTAGCCCTCCCTATCCCTTTCCCTTAAGTTTGTCTTTTCACAACTCCCAGAGAAGAATCCTATATCATAAAAGCCTAATATGCTAAGTGTTTGGTCGGCCAATCAAAGTGTAATGTGCTAATGATATACTAAGGCCGCTGAACCACTCACTTTGATGCGCACCGACCACTAGTGGGCATATAGTTGACTGGTTGACCAGTTGCTATGATGTGGACTAGTCACCAGGGGGCAGATGCTCCGACTGGTTGATTACCTTGCTGTTGGGGTCTGGACAACCGGAACTGAGCAAGACAGGCCCGACATGCCCTGGAGCCCTCCCATGGTCCCTCCTGGCTGGCCAACCTCTTGCATCCCTTCCCAGCCCTGATTGTGCACCACTGGGGTTCCTCGGGCTGGCCTGTAGGTCTTGCAGTCCAGGCTGAGGGATTTCCACTGATCCCCCACAAGTGCACAAGTGTCGTGCACCGGGCCTTTAGTTTTATCTAATAGAGGCTACCTTCAGCAGCAATGTTGAAAAGTTCAAGAAGATTACAAAATATTGAGAAATATTTTTAAAAGCCCTTTCATTCTGTTATCAGTGTTTTGACTTGCCATGGCTCTTTCATTTCTTTCAGTTGATCTTATTTGAAACTATGCCAGCTTGCATGCTGCACTGACATGCCACGTTCTTCTTGCTCACTTTTCCCTGTTGACATGTGGGCAGTGTGTCCCAGGAGGGAAACCTTTTGGCTCTCATTGCTCAGCTTTTTCCTCTGCTTCAAGGAACACTCCAGAAATATACAGATTTGCCGAAACCGGTTTGGCTCAGTGGACTGAAAGGTCCCAGGATCGATTCCGGTCAAGGGCATGTACTTTGTTTGCAGGCACATCTCCAGTGTGGGGTGTGCAGGAGGCGGCTAATCGATGTCTCTCTCTCATCGATGTTTCTAACTCTGTATCCCTCTCCCTTCCTCTCTGTAAATAATCAATAAAGTATATTTAAAAAAAAAAGAAATATACAGATCCAGGCTGAGACAAGAAGTGCTCTTCCATGAAGAGGCTGTAGGAAGGGCCTTGCCTAGGAGTCGACACTGGCAGAATGACCAGCCTTCTACTTTCTCAAGAGTTCTGCCTTTTGCTTCATGACGCATCTCCTCTATAAAGTCTCTAAACGTGGACACATCCCTCTTTTCAATCCTGAGCCTAAGGTTCTATTTCCAGAAAAGCTCAGTTTGTCTTTGAAATGAGCCTCCTCCTGCCATCTCAAAGATAACCCCTTTAAATAAAGTGGATCAGGAGGGTGTATGCCTGGAAAAAACCAGTAAGGAAAGCATTACGCATCTATGTTATTGAGAGCTGGTGCGACACAAAGATGTCAATATGCATCTTTTCATTTATGTTGAACAACTAAGTGAACTCTGAGAATGAGACCCAGAGCCGGGTGCAAGTCAGAAAATTAAAATGGCGAGCAGAGGAGCGGGACATGCTGACAGGTTATTAAAAAAGAGAGGAAATGAAAAAGCTGACTGTGGCCCCGCCAGCGTGGTTCTGTAGTTGAGCGTTGACCTATGAACCGAAGGTCAAGGTTGTATTCTCAGTCAGAGCACATGCTGGGTTTGTGGGCTTGATCCTTAGTAGGGGGCAGGATGCAACCGATCAATGGTTTCCTCTCATCATTGATGTTTCTATTTCTTTCTCCCTCTTTCTTCCTCTCTGGAATCAATAAAAATATATTCTTTTTAAAAAAAGAAAGAAAAAGCTGACCATGGTGTTGACTCTCTGAAACTGTGAAGGGCACATCATTTTCCATCCTTATTTTTTTTCCTCATTAAAAAAAAAAAAAATCAAAGATAAACTAAGATGACTCTAAGAATTTCCTAACAACGGAGTGATCCCAGGAGCTCTCTTATATGTCAGAATTTTCTTTGGAAAGTTCTTTAAGAGGACCTGGAGACCTTTTCAAGAAGAGTAATAAATAGAATTGAAGAGTTTGTAGGTAAGACATGTCAGTGAAGAAAAGGTTTAGAAAGCAAGAATTATTTTGCCTTGGAAGAGAAAAAAACAAGAGGCTGCTATAATTTTAAGATAACAAAATAATATAAAAATACGAATCTAGTTAAATCTAGTTAGAAGCCTCGCTTTTCTTTAAGGCTAATATGTTATGATTTGAAAAGAATGCAATATGCTCATTAGAGAGAACTATAAAACTAGTAAAGGATCCACTCACACAAGAGCAAACACATAATCGCATCCTTCAAACTCACCTTTAAGCTTTCGTTGGCTTGTCTTTTAGCACTTTTCTCTAGTTAAAAAAATACCTACATAATGTTGCATATTATGTAATCCAGTTATCTTGTTATTTTAAATTTATATGAAAATGCGCATTCCTAAATGTTACCGTTTTTGCAAATATAGCTCCATTTTATTCTCTTGTGAGAGTATGCCATGGTTTATATAGCTATATAATTTTTTGCCTCTAGTCATAACCCTGCAGAAAACATTTTGCATAGCACTTTGCTATATATTTTTACTATTTCTCCATAACAGAATACTGTTCCTGTGATGCCTAGACCAATGGGAATGAACATGTTCCAGGTTGTTGATAATGTTGTCAGATTGTCTTCCAGAAGAATTGTATTCTATCAAGTTACATTCCTAACAATAATGTGCTTCCCATCTTACCAGTGAGCTTCCCAGAGGTTATAATTATATAAATTGCATTACATTTTAATTATATAATTATCTTTTAATTAGAGGCTAATTTGAGAGGGAGAACCATATTTCGCTCTCTTCCCCTCTTTCCCCCTCTCTCTCTTCTCTCTCTCTCTCTTTCTTTCTCTCTCTCTCTCTCTCTCTCTCACACACACACACACACACACACACACACTTACTTGAATACTTTTTCACATGCTTGTTAACAAGGTTTATTTCTTCTTTCTTGTAAATGTCTCTGTATAAACTTCGCTCATTTACTTGTTGATGTTTTAATAATTTTGACCAATTACCAGATTAATTTAGATTTTTCCAAGGACATGCAATCATGGTGTGAATCCAAACAAACAAACCAACAAACAAAATGAAAAATCCACTTGCCAAGGAATTTGCTGCAAAGACTAAAACCTCTCAGTGAATGTGGCCTCAGGGAAAATGTCACAGATTGAGTGAGTCTCTTCGCTTCTCTGGATCTGTGTTCAATACTGTTAAGTGGGCATCAAATGTGGTCATCTTTATGATCATGAAAATATGCTCTTAGAGAAGGAGGAGGAAAGAGACTTCAGAATTATTGATTTACTGGTCAGAGATGCCAGAATAATGATTCTTTTTTTGGTATCAGTTAGATACCTCAAATCCATTCCAACAGATTCCAGCAAAAAAATTTTCTAGAAAAGATATAGTAATTTGATACCTATATGTCTCTTGTTTTTCTTCCGGTTTGTCCTCCCTCCTTTTCCCTCTTTCCCTTACCTTTCTTTTATCTTTCGTTCCCTCTCTATCATCTATCTATCTATCTATCTATCTATCTATCTATCTATCTATCTATCTATCTACCTACCTACCTACCTACCTATCTACCTACCTACCTATCCATCCATCCATCCATCCATCCATCCATCCATCCATCCATCCATCCCTCTTTTCTGTCTTTATCCAATAACTCCTCAAGCAGGTCTAGTGCTCCAAACAGCCACTTCCCTTCACAGATGGCCCTGTGTCCTCACATCTGTTGCTCAGGTAATCCAGCTTCCACTTCTGATTCTTCCCTTTGAGCCTCCTTTTATTTCCTGCTGGTGGACGCTGCCTCTGGGTTTGCATTAGACTTCAGCCACACTTCTGTGCTCTGATCTCTGAAGGGACATCTTGTCTAGGGTAATTGGAACATTCTGGAGCTGAAGGGACAGTTCGCTGACATCCTGGGCCCATGGCTGGACCCCTCAGGCACTGAGGTAGAAAGTATTGGCGGTTGTTCTCTTTAGCAATTAAAAACAGAAGAAGAGATATATCTGAATTCTAATTCCAACAGTCATAGTGAAAGTAACTGGTCACCAAGAAGAGAGTTTAATTTTGAGTCACATAAGACATTTTGGAGGCTGAGAACTTTCCTTGTCCGTGATTGCAGAGGAAGGACAAAGTCTGGGCATCCTGAGAACAACCAGGCAGTGTCTCTGGGTCCCGCCCCTATTCCACGAGTATGATCTCTCTCTGTTACCACTTGCCATGGCATGGTGAATGTTTTTTGTTATTGTTTGTTTTCAGTAAAAATAATTGGACACATGGATTGATAATATAAGAAGTCATGAGGTTAAAAAATTTTTTTAAATATATTTTACTGATTTTTTACAGAGAGTAAGGGAGAGGGATAGAAAGTCAGAAACATCAATGAGAGAGACATCGATCAGCCGCCTCCTGCACGCCCCACAGTGGAGATGTGCCCGCAAGCAAGATACATGCCCCTGACCGGAATCGAATCTGGGACCCTTCAGTCCACAAGCTGGCACTCTATCCACTGAGCCAAACCGGTCTCGGCATGAGGTTAAAATTTTAATGCCTTTGATTAGTCAAAAAATTTTACTTCAGAGCTTTTTTGCAGAAATTTTAGCCTCTGGCTAAATAATCATTACTTTGCAGTAATTTTTTTCTCCAGCAGTATATAGCCTCACATTTGCTGGTTTCCTTTCTAACATAAATCCATTTATTTCGAGTTCTCAACACAGCTGAGGCCCTCTATCAATTGCTAATTATCCCTCACTCTATAGAAACACATTTCCTCTATATTCATGACACAGCACTTCTGTAATCTCAGTCTCACAGTGAATGCTTCTACAGAGAAGGATCCATATACCAAGTAGATTCAATAAAACTATTCTCTACTGAACTAAAGTAAAATAACAGGCGATGCCTTGTTTGGGGGGACTTGTCATTAAGAGTGATTTTTCGAAGTTGATACATCATTTCTCTAATTTACAGCAGTCTGGCGATGCGAATATGTGATAAAGCATAATTTACAGCATTTAATTAAGGATGGACAACTGTTTACAAAGGTCTGGAATCCAACTGCATCGTTCAGAATGAGTTATCTCCTACTTATCTTTGCGTGGACTGTACAGGTTAGAAAATCACCTTCTTAGTCTCACACACAGGAGAATGAAGACATAAATCAAGTCAATGCAAAGCGGTTGATCTCAAAGATGAATTCAGTTCGGAGATTACCTTGTTATCCATGATCTACTTAAATAATATTAATAGCTAACATTTATTAACCACCAACCTCATGTCACCCCCTATATTTGGTATGGAACCATTTAATGTCCTCCTCACAATGTGTAATTCCCAGATCCCAGTTGGAGTAATTAAGATGAGACCTAAAGAATTAATATGAGCCAAGCACTTGTAAGAGGAACAGAGGACAAAATTGTATTCTAGATAGAGGAAACAACGAAACATAAAAACACTAGAAAAAATATTTGGAATTCTGAAAATGAAAAGGTTCAGCAAAGCTGAATTTAGTAGAGGGATGGGTGAATGGACTCTAAGTTTTATAAAATAGGTGAATTCATTTGGAATGTAAATAGGTACAATTTGCATTTATTGTAAAGATAAGTTGTTGGATTTTAATCAGGGACATGCTAAGATTTGATTTGTGTTTTAGAATTATGATTCTGAGTACACGATGGACGATGAGTCAGAGAGGATGGGGACTGGAAGCTGGAGTCCAGGGAGGGAGGAGCTGTCAGAGAAACCATATGAGAGATCAGGCTCTGCCAGAGCAGATTTTGGCTCAGTGGATAGAGGGTTGGCCTGTGGACTGAAAGGTCCCAGGTTCAATTCCGGTCAAGGGCATGTACCTTGGTTGCAGGCACATCCCCAGTAGGGGGCGTGCAAGAGGCAGCTGATCAATGTCTCTCTCATCGATGTTTCTAACCCTCTATCCCTCTCCCTTCCACTCTGTAGAAAATCAATAAAATATATTTAAAAAAAAGAGAGAGAGAGAGATCAGGCTCACACCACCCAGGAGAGAGATTGGGCCAGGAGAAGTGGACGGACTGGAATGCTATGTAGCAGGTAGAACCAGAGAGAAGAGGTGATGGTAGAAGGGAAGCCTTATTGCCTGAGCTCTTATGTTGGTGCCATTTCTGACATCAAGAAGGCTGGAGGGCCGAAACCGGTTTGGCTTAGTGGATAGAGCGTCGGTCTGCAGAAAGGTCCCAAGTTCGATTCCAGTCAAGGGCATGTACCTTGGTTGCGGGCACATCCCCAGTAGGGGGCGTGCAAGAGGCAGCTGATTGATGTTTCTCATCGATGTTTCTAACTCTCTATCCCTCTTCCTTCCTCTCTGTAAGAAAATCAATAAAATATATTTTACAAAAAGAAGGCTGGAGAGCAGAGTGGGAGGGAAGCAGATGATGAACTCAGTGCTCATAAAGTAGAGACAGCCTATAAGCAATTTGAAGTATTTGTCTGGGGCGCAGGAGTCAGGTTATGGGTAAAGTTATAGAATGTAGATAAATGTAATTGGTGAGTGAAACCAGAATAATGGATGAAATTACCCAGGAAGTGGGGGTTGAGGTCCTAATCCACTGATATTTAAGAGATGCTGAAGAGAAGTGCAGCGTCAGTGGCACCCAAGATTTAGGGGGCACGAAAATCCAGAGGTGCGTTCCATGGAGATGAGAAAAGGATGTTTTCCAAAGGAAGGAAAACACCAAATGCTCACCTTGATAATAAACAAGGTTAGGGCTAAAATGTGTCCCTTAATTAAGAAAAATTTTTAGATATGCTTTAAGGTCAAAGGTAGTACATGATCAATGAAAAAACAACAACAACCCGCACCTCTATGGCGTAGCTATAAAAATGATATCTTGTACAGGTTTTAAAAGATGCTTATTCATCTCTAATATAAAATGAAAATTCTACTAACGAATAAAGTTAACTCTACAAAAGTAAGAGATATTCTTATTTCTTATGCACATATTTGTAAAAAGCAAACACTGGAAGAATAAGCCAAAAACCTTGAAATGGTTACTTATTGAAACAATTCTTACATTGTTTCAACTGCTGCTTTATTGTTTTAACAAAAGCAAAAGTAAATTGTTTTAAGGCAAATGGAAATCAGTTGATAACAGAGAAAAGATTTATTTCAAGTGTCTTTAGTAATAGTACTGAATGTAAATCTTTGATAAGAAAGGTAAATCTAAAGGTAAGAAATTTATAAAATTTTAAACTCCATTCAGTGTTTTTATTAGCAATGATATCAGTATCATTATTTAAAAATTATTTTATATATTGTAGGATAAAGCTAAGAACACCGTATAGTAAAAATTAAATTGAAAAGGTCATATGTTCATAATTTAAAAATTACATTTTCTGTTTCTGACCACTGCAATGACCTAGAAAAAATATCGCCTCAGTATTATCAAACACCCTGAGACTGCGAGCGTGGCCTTTAATTCCATTCACCACACAGGGAAACATGGCTCTTTAGGGAAATGGCTTATTTCAGACCAGGAAGGAAACAAATTGAGATTGCAACAGTTTGTGAAAGAGGAAGGAGGGTTTGTCAGATTAATGCACAAAAGGACATAGGATTAAGTTAGAAAGTACTCCCATTAGCCAAAGCCATAACAATTTGAGAATAAAGAATTGTTTCAGTTGACTTCTACAGATTGCACGTGTAGGAACCCATGTCTATAGCAATATTTTTGTGAAAGTATGTGGGAAATCTTGTTTCTTCTAGTAAAGAGCAAAGTTATACATATAGTACAGAAAGAGCTATCAGGATACCTACAGGGTTCAAATTTCCTGGGGGAGGGGACAATTAGGGGAAAATGTCTAAAATGCCTGAAAAGGGTTCCCTCGAGATCTGAGGATGATGAAAAAGAAAGAAAGAAAAGTTGGGGAACCGTTGTGGTATGCTGAAACTGCCTTCCTCCAGCAAATGCTAAAGCACTTTACTCTCCTACCAACAGAGGGAGACTTGTTTCCTTTTATTAATAAGTCCTCAGAGCCAGGAACACGGAAAAAATCTGTTTTTATTCAGTTGTTTTCTTTTCTTAGTGATGTTTTATTGTTATTTTTGAAAAACTGAGTCCTGTACAGTTCTTGTTCTTTTTTTTTTCAAGTTTGTATTTTTTTAGGATTGGTTTCATTTTAGGAGAAGAGACCAGTTCTAGCCTACTCATCGCTCTGCAATGTTAAGTTTACCTTGATGTCTTCAATCTCTTTGCACTTCTAACTCAGCCATCTCCCTTTTATATTCCCGCCCTGGGTTTCTTATCTTGATGCTATTTATTTATTTATTTATTTAGCCTTATAAGCATTCTGCAGGTGCTTCAAAGTAGCCAGACCGTATTGCATTCTACCTACCTTACCAAGTAATGACTGCAAGGTTCTTTTGTCTAATGCAGAAGACTCAGAGGCAGTAAAGCATCAAAGAGACTGTCAAATGACGGCAGGAAGGTTAGGGAGAGGTGGGGTAAATAAGAGATCAACCAAAGGACTTGTGTGCATGCATATAAGCATAACCAATGGACACAAGACATTGGGGGGATAAGGTATGCCTGGGAGGGGGGGTGGGCAATGGGAAGATATGTATACATGTAATACATTAATAAAAAAATTTGAAAAAAAAAGATCTGTTCCCATTGATCTTTCCAGATTTGAAACAGTGTGTTCATGGATACCCATCACCATTCAAGAAGCATCTGTTCCAATGCAGTGCGTGTGAAGAGAGAAGGCAAGGGGTGGGCATGTGAGATGAATGAATCCTTCCTTGGATGTGCCTTTGGAAGAGGGGGTGTGTGTTGCTGGTGTGCAGGGCTCCTACTAGAGTTCTAATTTCAAAGCCTTTCCCCTAATTACCTCTGCTCTCCTGAGAGACATCCCTCTCCCCCCATCTCTGTGTTGCTTTCTTATTGTCAAATCCAATGAAGTGGCCTGCACTGCTATCAGGACTCTCTGTCTCTGTCCCCACCTATAAAGCTTTACCCATGAGCCATCGCCATCCAGAAAGCAGCAAGATTCTGCTGGCATCCCCTGTTCCTTACTTCCCGCCACGATTGTTTGTATTTCTGTCAGGTGTAGGTTGACAACAGCAGGAGAGTGTAGGGTCGTCGGTGGGAAGTAAAGTCCCTCATCTCCCAGTGCTGCGGGGTTGGCCGGGATTCTGGACCAGAATGCTAATTAGTACATTGTCGTTGGACAGATGTTTGGGGGATGAAAAATGTCTCCGTAGTTTTTATTCTTTTGATATTTTTTAAGAGTAATTTTGTTCATAAAGCAGAGTTTGAGGTTGCTATCAACTGAAGTTTGGGTAGATTTATCTTAATCAAATCTCTGTGTAACCTCTGGTTCTTTCATCCAAGATTGATGGAGCAGTCTGCTTCTCCGTTTTATGAGTTTTTGTGCCTTGTGAGTATTTAAGGGAGAAGGTAAGAAGACTCTCCAGACCATTTCAAGCTGGAAATGCTGTACCCAGCCATGCTCATTGGTACCTCCCTTGAAGCTAGACAGAGTAGATACGGTTATCCTCATTTCTCACACAGTAAAACCAATCTTGTCCAAATGGGGACACTTGCTAAAATTACATTTTATTTTGCACAAACCCCCAAACTTATTGAATCATAATGTCTGGGAATCGAGCCCAGGAAGTAGCATTTTTTTAATAAGTTTACGATTGATTCCAAACGGGCAGCAGTTGCTGGGAACTTCTGGCTAATTCTTCTCTGTTTTCAGATTATTGCTTTGTTTCTCTCTGTTACTCTCACCCTATAAAACGAAGCCACATGAAAATGGGTCTGGAGAAATACATGACTTGACTGAGAGTCTCATCTTCAAGGGATGGTGAGCTCAAGCATACAAGTAAGCAGTCCTTTGCTGTGAAAAGCACAAACCCTGCATCTTCTCTTGACTCAGAATCAGTGAGATGAGAAGTCTTCAATGACCACCCAGAGACCACCCTCAGCCATCCTCATCTAAAGTTATAAAAGGGCTACATAGCCCTTTGACTCAAACTCCCTTCTATCTGAAAGGGTAACTAGGAGCTCTGAAGATAGGCACAGTGATGATGGATATAGATGCATTTCGGTCCACTCAGGGATGTTTTCTCTAGTGACAACTCTTTCTCTTTGAATAATACATCGTTGTGAAGTCATTCATCATTATGTTCTTTGGATCCTCCGGGAAGATGAGCTCGGAATTTAGATCCCTCAAATATTTGTTTTCCTCGTGTTTATAAGTTTGGGGTCTTTGTTGATAGGGCTGTGTGGTGGGTTGTTTTCACAAAGTGGCCACAATTATTCCCCTCCCTGTCTCCCACCTTTCGAGAGGTGACTTCACCATTCCTCCCACTGAGAGGAGGAGCCTATTTCTCCACCCCTGGGGTCCGGACGGGGCTTGTGACTCAGTTTGACCATGAGAATGTGGAGGAAGTGCTCTGTGCTAGTTCACAGTCTCGGCTGAAGGCGCCTTGTGCGCTTCACCTACTTTATGGGGAGCAGTAAGGCCCAGCTGGCCTGCTGGATGAAGAGGGTTATGTGTCCCAGTCACCTGTCACCCCAACTCACAGCCAGCCAACCTACCTGATCTACAGCCGAATGTGGACTCTGTGTCTCAGCCCAAATGTTGCTGAGGTGCAGAATCAGGAGCCACATAAGTGTTGTGTTAAGCCACTAAATTTGGAGATGGTCGGTTATTCAGCAAAGTCAGCTGACGATGCCATCAGCATGGCTTCAGAAGATGGTGAAAAGCTTGGGGCAACCACACCAAAGGCACGCACTGTGCCGTAGCAGTCATCGTGCAAAGTTCTCCACCTGAGTCAGTGAGGACATGTCCTTCCTGATGAGGTGAATTGTCCTCACTGAGGGTATAGCCAATGTGGTCTACTTCTACAGTGCAGTTTGATTTTCAAAATCCTCAGTCATGGGTGAGATGGGCTGAAGAATGCTGGCTGACCCAAGCGTCCTCTGTCTATTCCTCATCCTCATCCTGTTACTTTTTGGTTGTGGAGAGAAACAGTGATCCTGGGAAAATGTGTCTGGGTGATACAGCGCTAAATTGATGCTCCTTCCTCAGTGTCTTCTGTTTTTGTTTAGATATAATTCACATACAATAAAACCCACCATTTTAAATGGTACCGTTCAGTGATTTTTAGCATATTCACAAGGTTGTGCAACCATCCCCACTTGCTAATTTCAGAAAATTTTTCATCACCCCCAAAAGAAACCCCATGCTCATGAGCTCAGTGACTAATTTTATTTCTGTTTGCAGAAATTCAAAGATTATTTTTTTCTACATTGATTCCTATTGCAGTCAGAAAATGTATACATTTATGAATCATGTAAATTTTTACTGGAAAAGTCAAACATTTTCAAGGAAAACAGGAAGGTGATTTTTTTTTCAAGTAAAATATATAGAAATAAAAGCAATGCAGAAAAAAAAACTATGTGTAAAATCCACTTTTACTTCTATCTCCATGGAAACAGCAGTTGTTTCAGTTTGGAGTATGCTTTTCTAGAAGAGGATGTTTTTACAGATATTAAAGCTCATCCACATAGAGCTTTAACAGTTTTAATCTGTCCCTTGTTGGCAGAATCCCCCCAAAGGAATGAAGAGATTAGTAATCATCCCAGTTGGTATAATAATGAATTGTTTCAAAACCACCTCATAATTGATGGCAAGTGAAAGCATTGTGTACGCATTAAAATATGGCATGATTAGTGAAATAAAATACAGTGGAACCTCGAGATACGAGTGCCCTAACATACGAGATTTTTGAGATACGAGCCATCAAGTGAGCAATTTTTGCTTTGAAATACGAGCAACATTTGAGGTAGGAGTAATGGCACGGATTAGCCGGCTGCATGCGACCCACCAGTTTACTGCAACTCGAGCGTCTCATAGTTTCCCATGCCTCAAGGTTACGGAACGAATTAAACTTGTATCTCAAGGTACCACTATACATTTGAAAGCTTCAAAATGTTTAAAATTATTAATATTTTTATTACAAAAATATTAATGGTATTTTGCAGGACATCTGAAAACTATAGAGAATAAAATAAAAATGACCCTTAATCCGACCCCAAACTAATTGATGTATTTCTTTTCAACAGTTTTTATATTTTAATTGAAACAAACTTCAGCCTTTGCCAGTTGTGAGTTTGGTAGAAATTTATAGTTGCACCATAAAAATGATCAATTATGCTATTGTTAAAATCATGGCCTGCTTTGATGTTTCATGTACGCGTACATACTTGTGGGTGCCTTTTACTAGAAACTTTCAACAGGCCCAGAGAACGTGATTAGAATGCCACCAGTAAGACTGCTTTTCATCACACCTGCTAATGAAATGTTTCTCCATGAGATGAATTGTTTTTTTACCATTTCTGATAAGCTTCTCTGATAAGTGGTATTACGGCACTACCCTGAGAAATGTCTACAGGAAAAAAATAGTAGATTTTTCAATTTATGCTCATCTGTGATTCAAGAGCTGTTTTTATTACAGGGATTTTATACTGCGCTTTAATTCTGTCCACTTCTGATCATTTTTATGTGTATTTCAGTTTTTAAAACCTTCTTTTCACAATAGAATGTTTTAGATAATCACTGTCTTTCTACGAGAGACAATGAGCCCTCCCCCCCCCCCAAATCAATGATCATGCATGGTGATATCTTATTTTATGGGCAGCTTAACACTGTAAACTATCTTTTTGAAAACAATGTGCTGGAATAAGACTTAATAACATATTTATAATTGATGATGTTGGAAAAGAGGAGAGCAAATTATCAAGACATCATGCTGGTACTAGCTGATAAACCAGAGATACAAAATACTCACCCTTTAACAGAAACTTATTATATTGTTTTAGTATGAAGACATATAACCCTTGAGAGAGTAAATTTACATCTTGAAACTTCATCTCTATGGACACAGAAGAGCTAATCTCACAGGTAATTGAAAGTGGAGTCTCTCTTTGTGTCCAGACTGTTGATGAGCTAGAGTATGCACATACTAGTGTATTTAAAAAGAATAAAAATACCAGTTTTTATGATGGGTAAATTTCAGGAACATTCATGACCCTAAGATGGTGACCATTTCCCATATGGGTAATTTCAAAGGGAGTGGAATTAATAAATGTAGTTTTCTAAAAAGTGAACACTTTTGGAACAAATATATAACATTCATTTTATTAAGTTTACTAATTTTCAAACATAACCTGACAATGAACTAAAAATATATGTGGGATGTTGCATACTTGTGGTTTATGGTTGTCCTTGATCTACTAAAGTTCTCTCTCTCCCCCTTTTTTTTTGGCCAGGGACTATAATTTAATCAACAAACAACACAGATTATTATATACTTTGGATCCTCTGCTATTCTTGGTAGCATGCATATGTAGCAGAAAGAAATCTTTATCTAGGGGACTGCAAATATGTAGACCTTACTCTCTCCTTTTTGTGTGGTTTTTGCTGATATCTTGGCTTTTCATTATTTGAAATGTAGGCTACACACACACACACACACACACACACACACACACACACACACACATATATATATATATATATATATATATATATATATAACTAAAAGCCCAGCACACACAAAATTTGTGCATGGGTAGGGTCCCTAGGCCTGGCTTGTGATCAGAACCATCTTCCCAAACTGCCAGCAGCTGGCGCCCCCCTTAACCCCTGCCCCGCTGCGGCCAGTTGCCCTCTATGTGTGGGACAATTGGGGCCCCAGCATCACCTGCATCCCCGCCACCCACCCTGGTTCCTAGTTTCCCATTGGGCAATCGGGGCCTGCAGACTGGGGGCAGCTCCTGCATTAAGCGACTGCCCTCTGGTGGTCAGTGAGCATCAAAGCCAACTGGTTGTTCCACCATCAGGTTGATTTGCATATTATGCTTTTATATAGAGAGATTGTACATTTATGAGAGAGAGAGAGAGAGAGAATGAGAGTTCATTTACACAGCTGTCCTGAGCCATGCTTCCAACATCAGTTTGTTTCTTGGTGCCAACAAGCATCTGCTCCATACGCCTGGTGCTTCCCCTCCATCTGCAAAGTCTCTGGATTACGCTGCATTCATTCTCCAGTGGCAACTCCAATCTGCCCTTTCTCCAGTGTCAGGGAATCCGAGACACTATCTCCATCAGATACAACCTTCTTTTCCATCCCTTCTTTGAGGGAAGTTTATTTGGGAGGCTTTTAGGGAGCTTAATTACATTTCCGTTTACCCATTTGAAAATAAGTTGCATGGCATTTCATTTACATCCCCCATGTGTTCACTCTTCCCCCTCGCCTCCTCCAGCACGTCTTGTGAGAGGGAGGAGGAAAAAGATGCATTAACTTGTATGCAGAAGATGCGGAAATTTCAAAACGTACTGACAGATTGCAGAAATAAATGCTGAACGATAACAATGTTTACACTTGATAATGAGATAATTTATTAGTGAATTAGCGAGGCACTGCTTTCCCCCTTTGCAAATGAGGAAGCAGAGTCAGAAAAGGATCATTTCTCTTCTGAAGGTCACATCTTTCTCTGACAGAGCCAGGGAAAGAGATACATTTTTTTCCCCTACTTTATCTTCTGCTTAGTCTGCTGAGGCACTAAAATTTTGCAAGTACAAAAAGATCATAGGGAAGGTAAGCTATGTCATTGTTGAGTGATTCAAATATATCCACATTGCCCTTCATTGTAAAGTAAAAAAAAAAGAACATGGGGCTGACTGATTTGTTTGCACTGTAAACAAATGCCTCAGTGATTTTTAGTTTTTATCTGGAATGAAGGATGGACCCTCTCTTTGAACTTTCATAGGATATCTACATGAGAAAAGGGCACAGTAACAGTGGGATGGATCATAATGAAAATTCTAAAGCAACCTGTGTTTGATGTACAAAATTTTTACACAAGATATTCCAGTTTAGATTAAAAAAAAATTCTTGGCTGGGATAGATATATACCCTTTATTCTTTTACTTCTATTGATTCAGAAAAGTCAGGAATATAGGCATCGATGAACCAGTTAACAGTGAACCTGTATTTTAATGTTGACATTAAAAATGGCCAAAATTGTCTAGCTAAATCCCATTGTCAGAATTCTATCACGGGAAGAAGTCCCTTCTACTTCAAAGGGGATTTTATTCCAAAATAAAAGACACGAGAGCAGAGCAGATGAGGATTTGGAAAAGTGCCTTCCTGTAATGATGATGGCTGAGCCACATTCACTTGTGCCTGGGTTGAAAAGGATAGTGCTGTTCAGGCCTGTATTCCAGAAGCATTTAGAACTTGAAAAGCAGATTGTAGTGAAATAAAGGGAGTAGGGTGCTTGAAGAGATAAGAAAGAAAATGTTGGAAGAGATGTTTTGCGTGCTCTGCAAATAGGAAGAGACATGAGGCCGACAATGAAAACCATGTTAGAGTGAATGAGATCAACTAAAATTGGAGGGTTAGGAGCAGAGATGGATATGACAGCCTGTACTTTCAATTCTATAAATATGTGCATAATAGTAATGAGAGGTCAAGTGTAATTTATTTTCAAGGTGTTTTTTTTTTGTAAGTCTGTTTTGAATCTGTTTACAGTTAGCTGTGGGCTGTATATGCAATGCATCCATTAGAATATAGGTTAAGCTACTGAAAGAAAAAACCCCGAACATAATGGCTGAGAAGAGACAGGCTCTCTTCTCTAACAGTGCAGAGGGGAGCAGTGAGCAAGCTCTGTTAACCGTGGGGTGGTGCTGCCACATCAACCCATGGCTTCCACCTCTGGATCAAAGATGGCCGTTCTGGATCTAGCCATCCCCAGGCCAGCAGGGAGGAAGTGGGCCAGGAAGTTCACCCACGTTCCTTTCTAGGGCCCTAAGCTGGAAATGGTATCTGTCTTGGTTTTGCTAAGGCTGTTATAACAAGGTACCACACTAAGTGATTTGAACATCAGAAATGTATTGCCTTTCAGTTCTGGAGGCCAGGAGTCCAAAATCAAGGTATTGGTAAGGTTAATTTTCAGGGCTGTGGGAAGAATCTCTTCCAAGCCACTCTCCTCAGCTTATGGATGGCCATCTTATCTTATGTATCTTTTGACATCATTTTTCCTCTACATATTTCTCAGTGTCTCTTTTTTTTGTAAGATACCAGTCATCCTATATAATAAAAGCCTAATATGCTAAGTGTCCGGTCAACTGGTCAGCTGTTCAACCAATCAAAATGTAATATGCTAAGGATATGCTAAGGCCTTTCAACCACTCGCTATGATGTGCACTGACCACCAGGGGGCAGAAAGTCAACCAGTAAACCAGTTGCTATATGTGTACTAACCATCAGGGGGAAGACACTCTGACTGGTAGGTTAGCTTGCTGCTGGGGTCCAGCCAATCAGGACTGAGCAAGGTGGGCCAGACACGCCCTGGAGTCCCTCCCCAGCTGGAAACTTCCTGCGTCTTTCCCCAGCCCTGATCTTGCACCAGTGGGGTGCCTTGGCCTAGCCTGCACCCTCTCACAATCCAGGACCCCTTGGGGAATGTCAGAGAGTAGGTTTGGCCTGATCCTACAGGCCATGCTGAGGGACTCCACTGGTGCACGAATTTTATGCACTGGGCCTCTAGAATTAGATAAGGGACTATTTTAATGACCTCACTTTAACTTGACTATCTCTGTAAAGATCCTATCTGCAAATAAGTAGACATGCTGCAGTACTGAGGATTAGGACTTGGACATACAAATTTTGAGAGTGACACAATTCAGCCATAAAGTTATTCTTCATTTGTCTCACATCCCATTGCTAAAACTTAGTACATGTCCACAGCAAACTGCAAGGGAGGCTGAGAAATGTGATGAAAACAGACTATGGTCTTGGAAACCTTATGCTGGTGAGCCAATGGATAAGGGGTTAGTATAGACCAGTGGTTCTCAACCATTCTAATGCCACGACCCTTTAATACAGTTCATCATGTTGTGGTGACCCCAACCATAAAGTTATTTTTTGTTGCTACTTCATAACTGTAATTTTGCTACTGTTATGAATCATAATGTAAGTATCTGTTTTTTTTGATGGTCTTAGGGTCTGTAGCAGCGGTTCTCAACTACAGGTGACCCACAGGTTGAGAACCGCTAGCAGGGTTGCCTAAGACCGCCGGAAAACACAGATATTTATATTATGATTCATTAACAGTAGCAAAACTACAGTTATGAAGTAGCGACAAAAATAATTTTATGGTTGGGGGTCACCACAACATGAACTGTATTAAAGGGTCACAGCATTAGAAAGGTTGAGAACTGCTAGTATAGACAGAGGAATTCTCTGTGAGGCAGGTATAGACAAAGAGAAGCCATCTATGTGCAGAGAGTGGGAAATGCTTTGTAGAGAGAACGGTGGGTGATCATTGGCTCAGCTCTCACTGACCCCCGGGCATTCAAGCACTGCTCCTTGCTATGGTCCTCTGATGGGTCCACTTGCCCATTGCTTCTGGGAGTTAGTGTTTCCTCCTTCTCAGCAGTTTTGCAGATATCAGCTCCTCCCTTCTGCAGGTCCCATCTGGTAGCTAGCTATGTCTCCTTTGCTTTCATTCTCTTCCACCATTCGCTTGTGCTTTCTCATCCCACACCTTCTTTATACTCCTAACACCTTAAAACTTTTCTTCTTAATCATCATGACCCATTAAACTCACAACTAGAGTAAGTAAAGGGTATGGTTTGCCTTTCCATGGAGAACAGAGAAGCCTGGACTTCCAACCTCCTCCAGGAAGTGAAGGGAAGCATTCATATTTTATCCCTTTCCTGCAGCATAAAACAATCAGGGAAAAAAACAGATTAGTTAAATTCCCATATATAGACAGGCTGGAACTTTCCTTTCCTGTCACGGAGGACTCGCAGCAGCCAGGACAGCAGAATGTTTTCAGAGAGGGAATGTGTCAAACGCTAATGAGAAGTCAAGTAAGAGCTCATTCCCTTCCTTTGGATTTGGCACATGAAGACTTTGGTGACCTTGTTGACAAAAGTGTACTTGGGTGGTGGGAGCAAAAGACAGATCAGGATTCTTTGAAGATGGAGTATACGTATCTTTACAGATACATGGAGTGGCCTGTTTTCTTTACTTCTCCTGAGTATTCCTAATACTCCCGAGTATTTCTAATACTCGGAGTGAATATGCACATGCGCAGAAAGTGAGCTTGTTCTGTCCCAGAGACCAAGGTTTCCTGTCCCACATATCAAAAGGTTTTGGTTCAATTCTTGGTCAGGGCACATGTCTGGGTTGCCAGTTTGATCCCTGGTAGGGGGTGTGCAGGAGGCAGCTGATTGATGTTTTACTCTCACAATCTCTCTCTCTCTCTCTCTCTCTCAAAAATCAATAAAAATTTTTAAAAAAGGATGAGCTAAATAAAGAGAGGAAAAGGATAAATAGAAGTTCCATCTAAGGAGTATGATTATGAATCAGCTTGATCATGTATCTAGTAACTTAAGTTGTTCACTTGTAGGCATGCAAGATGGCATAATTTAGGATTAAGGTGTGTGTTTTTATTTTGAGACAATTGCCCATTGACATGCAGCTGTCAGAAGGAACACAGAGAGACCCCCTGTAAGGATGAGGTCTTGATAGGCATTGATAATAAAGAGGAGTGACAATAACTGAGCGTGTGATCAAGGCAGTGGTTTTTATTGGTGGGACAAGAGCTCTAACTTGGACCTGCAGAAAAGTGAGAAGTGCAGAGTCAATGGAGAGTGAGAAGGAGGTGGTGTGAGAAGGGCTGGTTGTTTGATGCATCAAGAGTGCTGAACAGCCGAGACCGGTTTGGCTCAGTGGATAGAGCGACAGCCTGTGGACTGAAAGGTCCCAGGTTTGATTCTGGTTGGGGGCATGTACCTTGCTTGTGGGCATATCTCCAGTGTGGGGCATGCAGGAGGCGGCTGATGGATGTCTCTCTCTCATCAATGTTTCTGACTTTCTATCCCTCTCCCTTCCTCTCTGTAAAAAGTCAATAAAAATATATTTAAAAAAAGAGTGCTGAACAAATATTCTAGAAGCAGAACAGGAGAAAGTCAAAGAATAGGTGATTGTAATCAGGAGTTCTGATTGACATTTATGGCCATAACAAGGCATGGCTATTGGGCAGGTGGCTGAAGTGGAAAGGTGAAAGGTCACGATGTCAAGAGACTAGAAAGCTTGAGGGGTCAACCAGAGGGAGCACCAGTCATCCAAGCCAGACTATTGAAAGTCATTTTCAAACTTTGCTTTTCTTTACTTTCTGTGTGCAAATTTATCGAGATTTTGCCTCCTCACTGTTTCTTGCTTCTGATCCATTTTCTCTATCGCCACCTCCTGGGCCCAGTTTCTCTCTCCCCTGGAGCAACCTTGATGGTCTTCTATCATCCAGCTTCCCTCTGATATGCACCAATCACCCAGGCACCGGGGTGATGACCCTCTTGACCCTCATGAGTGTGACTCACTAGACCACGCCCAAGCGTGACATCTATCCAAGGACTTGCAGGAGCTGGCTCTTCCTTCCCTTCCTCTTCACCTGGTAAGGCAGAGCTGTTTGGAGGTGCCCATGTATCTGCTTGCCCTTTACCCTCTTAGTTTTTCCAGTTCGTACTCATTTTCCATCATAAGTCTACATCCTCTAAAACAGTGGTTCTCAACCTTTCTAATGCCAGGACCCTTTAATACAGTTCCTCATGTTGTGGTGACCCCCAACCATAAAATTATTTTCGTTGCTACTTCGTAACTGTAATTTTGATACTGTTATGAGTCGTAATGTAAATATCTGATATGTAGGATGTATTTTCATTGTTACAAATTGAACATAATTAAAGCATAGTGATAATCACAGATAGATATTGTGAAATATTTATTTCTAATTACAAATAAATGAAATTTTGTCTTGAAGCATGGGGTAGCATGGGTAACAGTCTTAATATAACAACAGTAAACTACATTGCTACATTTTCCGATGGTTTTAGGCGACCCCTGTGAGAGGCTCGTTTGACCCCCCAAAGGGGTCGTGATCCACAGGTTGAGAACCGCTGCTCTAAAAGCTCTTCCTTAGCTCTTGACTGTGTCAAGTACATCCCCCTTGTACCCTTGTTCTTACCAAGATAGAATTCCCAGAACAGCACTCCCTGCATTGGAAAGTATTCTACATGGGAAGTATTCTACATGTGTCTGCCCTGAGTAGACTGTGAGCTCGGCACAGGCAGAAAACACGTTACATACACAATGATCTGATCCCAGATAAAATCATCTCTGTCTATATTTAGGTCTCCCAGTCTCAATACTATTAACATTGGGGTCAGGTAATTCCATTGCACTGTATGATGTCAAGCAGCATCCATGGCCTCTACTTACTAGATGCTGGTAGCACCCCCAGTTGTGACAATAAAAATGCCTTCAGCTACCAGATGTCCCTCAGGGATGACACCAGCCCTGGTTCTGAGTCTCTGGTCTATATTAGGAATACCCAGGAGGAAGCTGGCCTGAGAAGTAAAGAAAACAGCCCATTCTAAGGGTCACTGCCAAGTTTGTGTGCGCATATATTCACCTTTGCATTTTTTACCTTTTCCATATGTTGCAAAATATTATCTGTTGGTTCATAAAGGTCAACATTTACCCAAAATTTCTGGTTGGATTTTTTTTTTATGATTACAAAATAATCTTAAAAAGCCATTTTCACTGAAATACAGTGTCAGGAAGTTTATAATATCCTCGAAATGCCACTAAAGAGGAAAATGTGCTTGAGAACAAACATCTGTTAGCTCTTCTGAAGCTGTGACAGCCCTCAGGGCTTAGCACTCACCGTTTGGCAAGAACAAGTCTCCAGTTCCTTTAAAGTTTAGCAGAAGATGCCGGGAGATGCTTTCTTCTTTTCCTCCTCCGTTTTTGATTTAAATGCTTAATTGAGAGAATTAGGCCCCCTAATTCAGTAATGCGGTGAAAGAGTTGCAAATTATTTCAAAGGATTAGTGAAGTAACATGGTGTAATAAGACACAGCTGGATTGTTTTAATGAAAGAAATAATAAGTTATTTCCGGACCGTTGTATCTCTCCTTAGTCGACTGTACTCCTTGACACAACATGCTCCATAACACGTGTCAGCTACCAGCTGGTGTAAAGGGCGCAGCCGCTGCTGACAATGCCCTAGTCTTGGCTTGCTTAGCTCATCTCGGTGCCCTGCAGCTTGGCTGTCTTCCCTACTTGCCAAGGGACCTCTCCTTGGAAGATTATCACATTAGGGAGATGCACTTACCATCGATGCTTGGTTGAATCGTTTACCGGTGTGTGATATTGGTGGGCATTCATGAATGGAAGTGGCTATATTTTGGAAAATATTTTAAGTTAGAGTGGCCTCTTGTTTTTTGTTTGTTTGTTTTTTAATGACACAAAAGAAATATGAGGTAAGACTGTTGCTTTTTCTTGCCTAAGCAATGAGAAGGTATTTTTTTTTAATGTTTAAATAATTCAGAAATATGGAACTCTCTTGGCTGGTTGTACTTAGGGACCAGGAAGATAAAATTGGGGTTCCCCAAATTTCTCTGGCAAGGATTTCATCATTTTGAAGAGGCGCACCCAAAAGTGACCAGAGTTCAGACCCTCTGGGGAGCAAATGCATGCTGAAAGTAAAGCACAGATCAGGCTCTGCAGGAGTGTCCGAGTTTTGCGGGGTTCATTGTGAAGGTCATCTTGTGTGGGCATCAGCAGAAGGGAACAGTGCATTTTGAAGACAAACTGGAGGGGAAAGTGAATTCTAGAGAGTGTCCCAGGGAATCAGAGAGAGCTGGCCTCGGAGCCCTGCCCCTGCCTGGGGTTCGATGGCTTTGGTGAGCTGCTTGCTTTGTGAGCCTTTATGTTCTCACCTGTGAGAACCTGTGGGGATGACAAGCTGACCGCCTGGCACTGGGCTTGCACCAGCTGGACCTGCCCTCAGATCACAGGCAGGCTCACCCTGCGTCACCTCTGCAGTATGGGGGAGTTTCAGCTGGATTTACCCTGTTTCCCCGAACATAAGACAGTGTCTTATATTAATTTTTGCTCCCAAAGATGTGCTAGGTCTTATTTTCAGGGGATATCTTATTTTTCCATGAAGAAGAATACGCTACACATTCATTGTTGACAAAAAAAAAAAGGAAATTTATTACCTGTATAGGGTATGGTATCACAAACCAGCTCACTGATTGGCTGCAGTGCAGCGGAGCTGTTTAGGCAGTGCGAGGTCTCTTTAACAGGAAACAGACGCCTTACAGTAGCTTCGGGGGTGTTATATTCCAGGGAGGCCTTATTATCAGAGAGGTCTTATTTTCGGGGGGATGCCTTATATTACAGCGAGAGGCAAAACTGGAAGTAGGTCTTTTTTTCGGGGGATGTCTTACTTTCCGGTAAACAGGGTAAGAGGCCCTGGTTAACTTTAAAACATTTACATGAGGATTGTGTATATGATGGCAGGAGAAGGAAGGTCGGGTGAGACCATGTGGGTGTGGAGTGGTGGGAGGGAAGAGGTTGAGATGGAATTAGAGCAGCTGGAAACTTCTGGGCCCTGCTGGGCCATCGGGCTGTGGGCACGGGGCAGGAGCAGAGAACACTTAGTGGGGAAGATCTGACGCCTTTGGGCATCGTGGGACAGCAGAGTGTGGGCGCTCCTGGCCCATACAGTGTTTTTATGCAAATTAGGTGCCTTTGTTCAAATTAGGAAAAGATGCCCTCCTCTACATGGCTGTCATCCTCCATGGGGACACCGAGTTTAGCAAGCAGAGCGGAAATGGGTTCCAGCTCTCACCACCCCTTGGCTGGGATTCCTTGTACCGTCAACAACCTACACAGCTGTGATGGAGGCGTTAGCGCCCCAGCCCACCTGTGGGGCTTGCTGGTGAGTGTGGGCACAGTGCTGCAGGGACTTCCCCAAATCCATGGTGGGCACGATGCCTATATCCCCACTGGGCATATGGGCACGGAACAATGTTAAGGGGGCTGCGCTCCTTGACCCTTTGAAGAGGTCAGAGTTCCCCCAGGGTGATGATCCTGCTGGCTTCCTTTCAGTACTCAGCCCCCACGCAGGATGAGCTGGGGAGGGTGAGCTGTCTTGCCTGTGGCATGGGTCTGAGTTTATTCTGTGCGGCCCAGGCTGTTGTCCCAAGTGGGTGAAGTGACACTGGTCCAACTTGAGAAAGGAGGAGGAACTCCCTTGGGCGTGCGTGTACCTGCCTGAGAAGTGGGGAGCTTAGAGGAGACCCCACTCTGGTCCTTCCCTGGTCTGAGATACCCTCTGGTTGTGCCTGTGGGATATTCACTGAAAGGAGAGCCTTCCTGATCACTGACAGGAGAGTTTGGGAGAGATATTGTCCCAGCTATCCGTGTAGTCCCGGACTTGACTTACAGGGCACACTCACTCATTCTCTATAAACCCAAGTGGGTTTCAAACATGATTTGATTGTTATAAAGTGATGACCCAGGTCCATGAGTTAAGCTGGAGCCTATTGCTCTTCTTACTGAAATGTGAGTGGTCAGTTAACCAAATCTCACAGCATGAGAAATGGACAGTACCTCAGAGGCGACTGGTCACTTCATAGTGTGGGCAATTGAGTCCAGGAGCAAATCAATACTTTGCCCCAGTAATACCATTAATTGTGGTTGGAATTGGGCCATAGATATCTTTCCCCCACCCCAAATTAAGTGTTCATATGCTCTACCAAATAGGAGGGGGAAAAATCCTTCCAAGTACAATGGGATGTTTGGTAATAGCTTTTTTTTGAGATATAATTTACTGTACATACCATAAAATTCACATGCCTTAAGTGTAAAAGTCAGTGTTTTTTAGTAAATTTACCTAGTTGGGCAGTTATTACTCCAACCCAATATTAGAACATTTTCACTCCCCCCAAAGATCCCTTTTGCAGCAAGTCTCCATTTCTGCCTCCCTCTCTCACATCTAGGCAACCAATAGTCTTCCATTTCTATAGATGTGCTCTGTGTTTGTTTTTTTTAAAAAACACAT
Source organism: Lasiurus borealis (assembly GCA_004026805.1). Lineage (NCBI taxonomy): Eukaryota > Metazoa > Chordata > Mammalia > Chiroptera > Vespertilionidae > Lasiurus > Lasiurus borealis. The sequence continues at coordinate 20,478 of PVJN01008018.1, read as the reverse complement.
GGATTGACTTTTATAGTATGTAGTCTGGCTTCATTCACTTAGCATAATGTTCATTCACTTATCCCTAATATCAGTACTTCATTTCTTTTCATTATCAAATAGTATTTCATTGTATGATTAGGCCAGCTTTGGTTTACCTGTTTGTCAGTTGATAGCCATGTAGATTGTTTCCACTTTTTGTCTATTATTAATAACTAGAGGTCTGGTGCACAAAATTTGTGCATGGGGGAGGGGGTCTCTCAACCTGGCCTGCACCCTCTTGCAGTTCTAGAGCCCTTGGAGGATGTCCGACAGAGGGCTTAGACCTAAGCCATCAGTCAGACATCCTTAGTGCTGCTGTGGAGACACTGTGGGAGTGCACTGACCACCAGGGGCAGCTTCTGCATTGAGCGTCTACCTCTTGGTGGTCAGTGTGCATCATAGCGACCAGTTGTTCCACTGTTTGGTCGATTTGCATATTAGCCTTTTATTATATAGGGTACTTCTGTGAACATTTATGCACAAGTCTTTGTGTGGATGTTTCAATAGATTCTTTTACAGTGAGTTTGCCAAGTGTTCCAAAAAAAGGTTCATTATGATGCCCAAACCAGCACCCTATACAATGTCCTTTTCCCCATTTTTAGTCGCAATCTGTTCCACAATTATAACAGAGATGAGTTGCAGAATTATCTGAGGCGTCCTTACTATCATTGCCAACAGCCTTTATTAAGCTCTAATTCTTAATACTTGGAAAGGATAGCGGATTGTTTTTTCAATAGACTAGAATTTTTTGCTATTAATTTGTGTTCTCTTCTGTCTCTCTAAAAGGACAATAATTTTTTTTTTATTTTCATTCTCAGAAATGGTGAGACTCTTTATCAGAGAAAGGGATAAATGTGCAGGTTTTGGCTGCATTGTCCTCCAAGTCCCCTACATGCTGTAGGACCAGCTTCTGAGAATCCCCTCCTCACTCTTGGTGCTACTGACACTGGGTTACTTGCTTTGTGGTGGGATCTGTCTTGTGCATTGCAAGGTGTGTCAGCAGCATGTGTGGTAACAAAGTCTCCAGACATTGCTAGATGACCCCAGGGAAGCCACCATGGACCCAGAGCTTAGATGGCAGGTGTGAACACCCCCTCCTGTACTGCCAGCCATGCCTCTCTCTGCCCCAGGAGGATCCCAGGATGCTGCTGAAGCCTTCAAGGCATGTCAGTCTATACATGGAACATGGCACCTCATGACGATGGCAACGTTAGCCTCGTTTCCAACCAAGAGAGGACAGCCTTGTGGAAGGAAGCGTGTTTAGGCTGGGAGGAGATTGTTATGGGAAGCAAGTGGATGAAAACACTACAGCCTGAAGGGGAAAGAACTTTTCATTTCATTCTGATTGGAAGTCAAGTGCTGCTTGAGTCCAAAACGGCTGCCCACCAGATGGCCAAGTCTGTCACTTAGCAAGGAGCTGGTGCTGTGCGTCTCCGGCAGAGGAACACTTCGATCTTTTGCAGAAAAGAACAGTTTTCCACACACAAAGGTCTCATGTATGTTTTCAAATGACATTTGTTAAAGGACACTGGGGCCGCTCCTTGTTTTGGCACAGAATGCAGCTCTAAATTCTTCTGCAGAAGAAGGAATTGGGATGGTTCTCTTTTGCCAGGCAAACTGCCATCCCAGTTTCTAGGGACTGAGAGTTCCCTAGATGTAAGGCTGGCAGGGCTGAAACTAGGGCAGCTGGTCACCTGACTCCCAAGAGGCACTAGCCTGCATCTAGTCCTACCTGGGAACCTGGCTAGTCCTGTCTCCTTGAAGGATCTCCTCCCTCCCCTGAAGCTGAAGGTTTTTCTCATGGAGGGTGGGTAAGGTAACACATACCTGTGTCCTTGCTGGGGCTGGCACATGGGTAGGCAGCAGTTTGGGCGTGAGTGGTGAGTCACGGTGAAGAATTTTGTCCAGGGTTATGGGAGATACACCATCGGTCCAGCAAGCATTTGGATACCTACTACTAGTATGTGGTCTTGTCAAAATTCATTCATCCTACTGTTTAAATACTTAACCTATAAGCTTAAAACACCGTTGACATCTTTAGCAGTGTGCCCAGCACACCCTGTAGTTGACTCCTTTGTGTGCAGAGGTGACAATGGCTCTTGAAGAGTAGCCCCAAGGTACCTGGCAGCGCAATGGATCTCTTTTGGAAAAAAACCTCCTGCCGGAAGCCAGTTCCAGCAAGTCATAATTACAAGAGTTTCATCAAAAGGTTGATGGAACTTGGGGACTCAAAAAGGGCTGTGTCACATTCCCCAAACCTGAAAAGGATGGTTGTTTATTGTCAGGCAGTCCAGGGCATCTCAATCTCCATGTTATTGCCTCCTGTTGGCCAAACACCTGAACAGCCAAAAGCAATTCCCCAATCTGACAATGGATTATGTACCAAATGCTAATCTTTGAAGTGTATATCTCCACCTTGCCTTAGGACAATTTGTGTTAATAAAAAGCAAGGGGTCCTGAGACAAGGAGAACTTAGTTTCTTTAGCTAGGCTCCTCTGACTCCCAATGCCTTTCAAATTTATCTTTTGTATCTAGACTCTTATTTAAGTTACACACAGCCTTTCTCCAGATTGCTGAACCTTTTTAATGCTAAAACAAGAACCCCCAAAATCTCCTATAAATAGAGTTTCCCAGCTATGATGGCCAAGGATGCTTGATGAGGATGTAGGTTTCAAGTGGACATAAAGATGAGCCAGGCTCTGTAGAGATTGCTTCTGGTTAATGGGCATGCTTTTTAAAAAAAGAATGCTAAGAATATTATTATATTACTAGAGGCCAAGTGCACAAAATTCCTGCACGGAGGTGTGTGTCCCTCAGACCAGCCTGCACCCTCTCCAATCTGGGACCCCTCAAGGGATGTCTAACTGCCCGTTTAGGCTCAATCCAGGTAAGATAGGGCCTAAGTGGACAGTCAGACATCCCTATCACAATCCAGGACTGCTGATTCCCAACCAGCCTCATTGTTGCCTAATTGCTCCCCTGCCAGCCTGATTGGCCCTAACTTCCCTCCCCTGCAGGCCTGGTCATCCCTAACTGCCCTCCCATGCAGGCATGGTCAACCTTAACTGCCATACCCTGCAGGCATGGTCAACCTTAACTGCCCTGCCCTGCAGGCCTGGTCCCCCCCAACTGCCTCTGAGAGAGAGCTGCCCTTGAGTTTCGCCCGCTGCCAAACAGTCCAGCTTCTCCCTGAATGGGTCTGTGTTTCCAGTATCTCACCTGGAACTGGAGTTCAGTGCAGTCAGGAGCTTCCATTTCCCTCCTGCTTTAGAAAGCCAGCCATGCACTGTACCACCTGTGCACTCAGTGCCTGTGTATTCAGCTGCCCGTCCTCTCTACGCGCTCGCGCGCCTATGTACCCCATCCTTTTGCAGCTCCTCTGATTCTCAATATGCTTTCCTCTTTCCTTCTAGTTGTAGAATTTCCACTCAGCCAGCTTTCCTGTGATCTGGATGCTGTCCTTTTAGTTGTAGTTTGATATTGTGGAGGCAGCAGTTTAGGTTTTACCTATGCCACCATCTTGGTTTCTCTGCCTAAAAACTCTATTCTTGAAATTTAATATATCTGAAAACTTTTATCCCTGACAGGATGGACTTACAAACAACATATAAATTCCTTTTAAGCATTTAACTCAGCTCTTACACATGTAAGTAGTGATTTGTTATATCATGACAAATATAACAAATCAAGTTTTCTTATACGATCAAACACAAATTCTCTCACTCCTTTCAAATGGAAACCACAAGTCTGCAACCAACTAAAAATTTCAAATCAAACCCCAAAACCTATATGTCACATGCTCAGCTGTGCTGAAATCCCATAGGTGTTTCAAGTGATTTCAAATGACACAGATTATTTTAAGGACAATGATTACACAATTCATTCCTAAATTCAACACAGAAGTATTAATATTGTGGGTTAGATTTGCTTTATTACCTCTAAATTGCTTTCTTCATCTTCCTGTTGACAAAGTTGTTTAATTATCTGGGCGCGTTGACTTACAGTTGAGGCTCGGTTTTGAAATGTGGTTTGAGATCCAGATTATGTTACCCGTCTGGACCCAGACACAGGATCTGGGTACCACATCCAGAATGATCTGCTCACAGGGTGATAGAGTTTCTAAAGGCCTACTTTTCATGCATCCTTATGTTTTGTGCGGTCTCCCTACCCACTTTAAAAAATTAGCAACCTAATAGTTATTAATCTCACGACTTGACTTGATCAGACCTTGCTCTCCTCAAGGTGCACCTGCCTTCTGTTCTGTCTGCCCACATTCTGCATCCCAGGGCAGAGGCTCCCTCACCCCCAGACTGAAGGCTTGGTGCTCTCCTGGATGGAGAACGCAGCAGGGTGCTACCCCACAGGTGCATAGTGGGTGCATTTGATTGTGTCTTCCAAGGACTGCTTTATTACTATACCCTCACAAGCTAATTCTCTCCTTCTCCATCTGTCCTTAGAGTTTTCCCATTTGTGGTATTTGGTTTCCTTTGAAGTGATCAAAGCTTTGTCTTCTCTTTGTTACTTGAGTGAAAAGAACTCCTCTTTTACTGATTATCCCATAACACCATAGATAGCATGGAGTTGTTTTGAAAACAAAAATTCCCTAACATGAGTGCTTTATTCCCTTTTATCTTTACTTACCATCTCCCCTTGCCTCTTACTACTCATCCCCCCAAAAAATCTACAGAGGAAAAAAAAATGCCTCCATTATTCTGATTGATCCTGTCTTTTCAGACGTTAGTCTGCGGGGTGGGTCCTTTGCCGAGTTCTCAGTGGCCTTCATGTTCCGTGTGTAGATGGGTTGGAGGAAGATCTTTTCATGAAGAGGCTCTCTGTCATGCTCTGTTATCCCTACCAGCATAGCAAAGAAATAGGGACTTCGTGCTGTAATTATGGGATCCTCTTCTCTTCCAAAAGCATACTACCCTTGGTTTTGAGGTAAAATGAACATTGTAATCGAAATATCACCAATTTTCAGATGAAGTGTGAAACTGGATGCGGGAATATAGGTCATATTAGAGGCCTTCTTCTTCCCAATGAGTCCTATTTTTTATCTTCCAAAGTAGAAGTCAAGATTCACATAGAGATCTTTTTCACCACACACACCACTCTCCCTGTGAGATTAATGATCGCTGCCATATTTCCTCCCTCGTTGTGAAGCGGGAGTAGTCACTTAGGAACTTCCGCGAGATGCGGTAATGACACCTGAGCAAAGACATATGGGCTAGGCAGCATTCACACTCACTTTTGAATTTTTTATCCCTTCGGAATAAAAGGCATGTTGTCAGTAGTTGCAGCACAAATCATTTTTCTACTTCAGAAATCTGGTTGATGGTTGCCAGCATTTGTAACCCAATTCAAGATGGTTAGACGTTTCAAATACATACAGACAGCCTTCTTGCACCAGTAGCAATGCCATCCAGCTCTGGGCTTTATATTTCTAGGCTACTAGGTTGTTCAGAAGGTTCAATCTATGTCTGTAACCCTGATACTGAACGGGTTTTTAAAATGACAGTGGTTCACTATTTCTTCAAAATTATATCTGTGAATATGATGTTCATGCCTATTTATATATTTTTCTATAGATACATATGTATGTGCCTACATGCACATATGCGACTCTTAAGTTACTTCCTTTCATTGTGTCTAAAAGTAAATATTAATTTTATATGTACATATACAAAAGTATACAAGTATATAGAAAAATACTGAGATGAAATCAGAAATAATGCTAATAATACTAAATAGCTAAATAAAATTCCAAATACAGTGGTACCTCAAGATACGAGTGCCCTAACATACAAGATTTTTGAGATACGAGCCGTCGTCCAGCGAGCGATCTTTGCTTTGAAATACGAGCAACAGTTGAGATACGAGTAATCGCTTGGATCAGCCGGCTGCACACGACCCGCCAGTTTACCACGACTCGAGCGTCTCATAGTTTCCCACATTTCAAGGTTACGGAATGAATTAAACTCGTATCTCGAGGTACCACTGTATTCAGCAAATTGGTTGAAAATGTGCGTTGAAATGCACCTTCCACATGATGATGTCTCAAGCTTGCTGTCGGTCAGGAAGCAGCCACCACCATTGGTATTGCCTGTGTGCAGGTGGACTCAGTCTGGCTGTCACACTGATGGTGCTTCGGTGAGTCATGAGTGTGTTGATAACTCCCGGGTTGAGTTTAACTGACGTTTAAAAATATCTCCAAAATTCACATAAGATTTGGCATTTAAAGGAAAAGCTACTAACTACATAAAAGGCCATGAAAACAGCGCAGTATAAATGTGTTATTAGTAGAGCAAATATTGCTCTTCAGTAGAATAAGCATATTTTCTAATTTCTTGCAAAGGGACCACCAAAGGTTTAATGACAGATTATAATATTTGTTCAAGATGTTCACGGCTCCTCCCTACTGGATCCCTCCTTAAAGGCTCCACCTTCCTGCATTTACCTGTAGGAGGAGCATACCAAACGTCGTAGTCATGTCACACTTGATGTGAATTCCATTGTTCAGTGGCGTGGGAGCATAGCGATGTATGTACTTCTGAGCACAGGCCTGGGAGCCATCACAGCATTCGGCTATTCCCTTTTACCTCGGCCATGAGGGTGGTAGGTCTTTGATAGGGGATGTTTCCTCAGCCTAGCCTCTAGAACAGTGGTTCTCAAGCCTCTAGAACAGCGGTTCTCAATCTGTGGGTCGCGACCCCTTTGGGGGTTGAACGACCCTTTCACAGGGGTCGCCTAAGACCATCAGAAAACACATATTTCCCATGGTCTTAGGAACCAACACACCGCTCCTCGGTGTAGCAAAGTGTAGCCATGTAGTTTACTGTTGTCCTATGAAGACTGTTACCCATGCTATACCACGATTCAAGACAAAATTTCATTTATTTGTAATTAGAAATAAATATTTCACAATATATAATTACATATTGTTTTTGTGATGAATCCCTATGCTTTAATTATGTTCAATTTGTAACAATGAAAATACATCCTGCATATCAGATATTTACATTACAGTTCATAACAGTAGCAAAATTACAGTGATGAAGTAGCAAAGGAAATCATTTTATGGTTGGGGTCACCACCATATGAGGAGCCGTATTAAAGGGTCGCGGCATTAGGAAGGTTGAGAACCACTGTTCTAGAATGAGGGCCTGTGGAGCAGAGCCGCAGCCAACCTGCAAAGCACATGTCATACCCTTAGGGTTCTGGGGGTGTTTGTTACTGCGGCATAACGTATCAAAAGCTGACTAATAGAAAGACCCAAGAAAAGAAGTCGGTGAGAATGAATTACTACTGATACACATGCGTAAGGATTGACTAGCGCAGGGAAACCATCTTGGCCAAGCCAGGAGAAATTGCCAAATCCCTGAGACGAGAATAAAGGTGCTCAAAGTAAGAAGAGACAGGTGTGGCAAATCGTGCATCTTACACACAGACGGTCGTTACAGCATCCTGCTGTAGCTCAATTCACAAATTATTTTTCTTTGTCATTTGAAAAATAAAAGCGTGTTTTACAATCGGTGTTGTTTTAGAAATAATCCATGAAAAGTCTCTGGTTCTACAACGAGGCGCCACGTTTTGTCTGGCCATTGGGTGGGGGTGTGGAGGTTGGGGGGTAGGGCCTACTGTTCACTCACTGAATCACTTGTGCCTATTTTTCAAGCATTTTGATCTAAAAATCTGTCAAAGAATTTGTTCATTTTAATGAATGAAGAAAATGACTATGCATATGTGCTAATATAGCCTTCAAATAAGGCATAAATTGTGGCATTTTTCTAAGCAATAGTCCTACTTGTCCTTGCCTGGCTTTTGACGTCACTGCTTTGTATCAGCTGCTCAGGAGGAAGCTCTCCCAGCCCTGGCTTGATGCTGGGTGGCAATTTTTTGTATCTGGGTGGCAATTTCTTTTAAGCAACGAATAAGCTTAAAAAACGAGTAAGGCAAAGGAATAGTGTTCGCCAGCTCATTTTCTCTGTGCTTGGAGTAGGAGGGGACAGGTGTTAGCATTATGAAACGACACCTATAAGAAGATATTCGGTGAGCATAGGTGTGTGTCTGAAAATGCATGCATTGTCCACACTTAGCCCTTGTTATAGGGTGGGGAGGCAATTATTGATTTGAGACCACACTTCCATTTCTCTTTTCCTCTGAATTTTGTGCCTATACCATAAAGAAAATTTACGTCGGAAATGTATTCCAGGTTTAGAACACAGACCATTTTTATTTTTACTTACAACCCTCTCTCTCTGCATTGTTTTCTGAAATACCCCGGCCCCATCACTTCTAATGAGTTGAATGCTGTTTGGCTGCAATCATCCCACACAAGATGCCACGTTTCTCTCGGAAATGAAAGGCAAGGCCAGTAGAGCTGTAATTATATTTCCATTTGGCTTCCTGTCACCCTCTCATTCCTATTTTTGAAAAGTAGACAAAGATCTTAATAGAAGTGTTTCTTTCAACTGTTGGAAACCCTTTACATGTCAAGAATTAACTCCCGAAGATTTTTCTGATCTAAAATAAGGGTTGGCCAGACTTGGTGAGTGCCTGCAAGGTAGCGGATGCCAGCAGGGACCGCTGGCGGCTTTGAGCCGTATCAAGGATGCAGAGCTGAAGAAGCATCTGGATATAGGCTACGGATATAGCCCTGACCTCACTTGCCCAAGTTGACACAGTCAGTTACCAATAAGCGAGCTGGCCTTAGGGTGAAGGGTCAGATGAGGTTCAGAAAGTCAGCTGGGATGTTTGGAAGCGGCAGGCAGCCAATGTAGGTTATGCAGGCAGAGGGCTGAGCTTAGGCCCCTGAGTTTGGATTGAACATGCAAATACTCATTCATGTGCGTCTTTGGCAAGAAACCATGAAGCTCTCTGGTCTCTCCTAGTTCACCTGCAATAGGAGGGGCTGAAGGAGGTGATCTTTTAGCTTCCTCTGAATGCTGTTCCCCTCCCTTTTCCCCTTGATTCTGCTCTATCCTCACCCTGACAGGCTTCCGTGGGCTCTGCGCATGCCCAGCAGAGCAGAATCACATGGACTGTGCCACATTTATTCACAGAGTGGAGAAAGCACCTGCCATCTTGGTTACATTGCAGCCATTCTGCAAAGCCCTGTTGTTAAAGTCCATCTTTAACAACACACGTTGCACGTGGCCGAGGTTTGCCCTTACTGGGACACCTGCACCGTTTGCTCAAGTGCAGACACTCTCGGGGGCCTCTCCTTCGGATGGATTGTTTGTGAGGAGTCTGGCAGAGTCTCTTGCCAAGTTGCTGGCGAGGAGTAGCCCCAGGGTTGCTTAGTTTGCATAGGAGATGTTAAGTCCATAATTGTCTGGAAGACGGAATAAGTGATCAGATTTTGATATTTCTGAAGTGTCACAGCCATTTGGCCACTGAGATTGCAAGAAATAGCGGGGTCAGCAAACATGTGCAGCCAGGTGTAACAGGATATCTCAGCCTCCCAAAGGGAAGGGATTGTTGCCGCGAGACCGCTGGTACAGATGGGTTATCTTGTTGGGAAAGAACAAGTATCTTGTTGTGCATCAGGCTGGAAAAAAGAGCATGGCTTCTAGGGTACTTTTATGTTACGTGGCTTTCAAAAATAAGGGCAAAGGTGGGAAATGGAGACAAACTTACAAATGACATGCAAAAGTGCAATTAATCTTATAATATCACCATTCTTCTCCATAATGTTCACTTTCAAGCTTTTGGGTGCTATAAAGCAATTTTTAAAAAAATGCGTATGCCTGTTGAGACTATGCATTTCTCAGTATTCTAACTGATGAGTAACTGATACACACTTCCGAATGCTGTCCTGCTTCCTAACTTCATCTTCCTATCACTTGTTGACTGTGATAGCCAGCTACTGGCCCAAATCAGTGGTCGGCAAACTGCGGCTCGCAAGCCACATGGGGCTCTTTGGTCCCTTGAGTGTGGCTCTTCCACAAAGTACCGTGGCCTGGGAGTGTCTATTTTGAAGAAGTGGAATTAGAAGAAGATTAAGTTTAAAAAATTTGACTCTTAAAAGAAATTTCAATCGTTGTACTGTTGATATTTGGCTCTGTTGACTAATGAGTTTGCCGACCACTGGCCTAGATGAATGGAATTCAAAGTGAGTGGGGGCAGGGGGACAGAATCTCTGCTTTTATGGAGTTCACTGAGGTCAACTGGAGAAGCCTGCACCAAAACAGACAGCACTCCCTCTGAAGATGCGTGATTGCATTATGAAAATATGCCTACAACAGTGTGTGCCGGAATCTCTGAGTGATTAGAAGCATATGGAAGGATACTCACATCCAGTGTCAACATAGCTCACCTAGCGGGAAAGGGAGGTGAGAGGGGACTGGAGAGGATGTAGTAGCAGGTGAAAATGGCATGTAGAATATCACAGGCAAAGTGAGAATGATCACATTATTTTTGGCAGTAGAATGTCATGAGATTTAAACAAATTAATAAACATAAAGAACATAGGTGGTACTGAACATTTTATGCCACAGAAGGAGATTCTATGAGCATTATTCCTTAATTTTCTATAAAAATATAAATTTGATTCTAAGCATCTCTCCAACCTTCAGGTAAAAACATGTGTGTATATGTTTTCATAAAGAGATGCATTCATTTTTTGTTGTTGAGAAAGATGTGGGCTCTTTAACATGAGAGTCTGTTTTGGGTGAATTATGTATTCCAAAAATATAGGTTGAAGTACCCCGGATTGTAACTTTATTTGGAAATAAGAAGGTTGCAGATGTAATGTGAGGTTGAAATGAGGTCATTCCAGAGTAGAGAGGCCACCTCATCCATTATGACTGGTGCTCTTATATGAAGGTGGCCATGTGAAGGCAGACACACACAGAGGGAGCACCCACAGGCAAGGACTGGAGTGATGCCAATGGGGCAGAGGGAGGAATGGCCTGTGGTGGGGACCCCCGGGAGAAGGAAGAGGTGAGGGAGGCTCCTCCCCTATAGCCTGCAGAGGGAGCAGGCCCTGCCCATACCTTGATCCTGGACAGCTGCCTTCGGGACTGAGGTTGGTGGCACTGTGTTCCGTCAGCCCTGGAAAACAAATAGCGACACAATTCTTGATTCTATGTTATAACCTGACTCTCTCATTAAACAAAATATTGTAAGCATCTTTCCAAGTCATTAAAGTTTCTGCTTTGATATCCGAGATGACATTTTTTTTCTCCTCGGAAAGCATCACTGCATTTTGTATTGGGCAAATTGACCTTGGAAAGCGAACTCTGGACCCTCTGCTCCAGTCGGCTTCTCAAGCACAGGCTGGGGATGCAGGGATGGGACCCCAGAGGCACTCAAACGGAAGGTTGGGGACTCTGCTCTATTCCTACAACTGTCTGTGCTCATCTCTCTTTTGCCTGGTGCTGGGAGTGCCACTCATGCCAAGGTGTTCATGAGGATTGTCCTGGAGGGCTGAGCAGACAGATCTGGGCCTGCTGACACTGCAGGGTGGGGTGGTCTGGGGCTCTTTCTTCCCAAAAGGGACCCCTGAAGGTTGGAGAGATGCTCAAAATCAAATTTATATTTTTATAGAAAATTAAGCAATAATGCTCACAGAATCTCCTTCTGTGGCATAAAATGCTCAGGACCACTTATGCTCTTTATGTTTATTAATTTGTTTAAATCTCATGACATCCCACTGCCCTAAGTAATGTTATCATTCTCACTTTGCCCGTGTAAAACGGAAGCCCAGACAGGTTAAACCACTCGCCCAAGGTCAAAGAACAAACAGAGAGAGGGAGCTGAGAGCTCAATACAGGCAGCAAGGCTCAGGGACTAGGTTCACCACCAGACAACACCGCCCCAGAGGACACCACACAACACCGCCCCAGAGGACACTGACAATATTACCCCAGCCCTCGGGGTTAGAGTGTTGAGTGGGTCCCCATCCTAATGCTTCACACCCAGTAACTCATTAGTCGTGCATGGTTTCTTCTAAAGTATGAGCCTGGGAACCCAGAGCTATCTAGGCTATGTGTATTTTCAGCAGTATTGTGCCCTTTCTGATATGATAATACCATTTATTAACGGTATTACTAGCTGCATGTTCATACAGTTTTGGTCTTCACATTCTCTGGCACAGAGGAATAACCCAGAGAAGAAGGAAAAAGTATTCCATTCAAAAGGTACGAACTACTTTTTTTCCAGTGGTACCTCGAGATACGAGTGCCCTAACATACAAGATTTTTGAGATACGAGCCATCGAGCGAACGATTTTTGCTTTGAATATGAGCAACATTTGAGATAGGAGTCATCACGCAGATAGGCTGGCTGCACAAGACCCACCAGTTTACCTTGACTTGAGCGTCTCATAGTTCCCCACGCCTCAAGGTTATGGAACGAATTAAACTCGTATCTCGAGGTACCACTGTAATTTGAAGTGTGATGAACATGAGGAAGGATGTCTGGGCGGGTCAGGTTCAGAGATGATGACGTAAAACGCAGGTCCCCCAGCCGAGGTCAGAGGTGTGCACTCTGGAGGGCTCCGGTTCCAGCAGGAACCTCCCGCAGGCAGCCTGCAGCTGTTAGTGAAGCTGACCAGATGCTCTGGGGAGCCGCTCCCGGTTCCAGGGCCACTTCGGCCCGTTGACGACATCGCCTTTTCAACAGCAAAGGAATGAAAGTCGAATCGCTGAGATGATTTTTCCAGATGCCTGAGTGCTAGCGTTTAAGTGTGTGAGGAGGGACACAACATTGCAACGATTCCTGAAAGCGAAGGGGAACCAGGCCACGCACGCTTTTACACGGCGGGATTTAAAAGTTAATGAAGTGCTCAAAAGCCAATAGAGTGAAGACACGGAGAAGGCGATGGGGCTGCAGCGATTTGACGATGACAGGAGCCAGGCCCCGTGCAGCCGTCAGGAGGAGCGGACAGAGGCTGCACATGCACCGAGGCCTGCTCTCTGTCACCTCCAGTGCTGCTCTGTCACCTCCAGGGCGCTGGCCTCTTGTTCAGGATTTTCCTGTTCTCCCAGCTGTCCTCCTTCCGAGATGCTTTCCTGTGTGTGTGTGTGTGTGTGTGTGTGTGTTTAAATGTTTATTGCGGCGTGAAAAATATTAGCCCTTTTGCCCCATCAGTTTCCAGATAAGATTCACTCTCTCTTTTCCTCCAGAGGATGTTTTCATAAGTAGGAATCTGTTTCCTTGACAATGCAACATTTAGTTCCAGCAGAACGCAAAGAAAAAGTTTATTGCCTCTAAACGTGTTTCGAAGTCACGGATGAGGTAGACACAAATTCTAATATGCATAACTATTAGTCTCCCGTTAATGCGCGCATCCTGACGGAAAGACAAGGTCCCTGGTGGCTGGCGGTGGAGCAGCAGATGGATGTGGAGCTCTGAAGGATTCAGAGAGCCCTCCCCAACCCTCCCCCCCCACCTTGTCCTGAGGCCCGGATGTTCAGGTCAATCTCAGCAAGAACAGGACTTAGCGTGTGGGAGGGATCCGGAAAAAATTAGCTTCATGCGAGCATCTGGTGCTCGAAAAGGAAAGGGCAGAGTGGGGGTATCTGTGAACTGTATGCTGTGTGTTAAAGACAGAGTAATCATTTTAAAAATCTCCCTGAAACCAGCGAAGCTCAGCCCTCGGAGCCTGGGAGAAGAGAAGGAGACATTATAACTTGCAGAAATTGGCCTTCCTTTCATCTCTGCGGACCCTCATTGGTCAGAGAGCTCCACTATGGTCTGAATGTTTGTGTCTCCCCAGAATTCATACCGGGTGAAGGACTTCTACTTCAAAACAGCAGCATCAACTCATCTGAGTTTGGCCTGCTGGTCCCCACAGCTGTGTCAGCCAACTCTTTAACATCAATTTCTGTATACACACGGGGTGGGCAACAATAGGTTTACAGTTGCTCCTATGGAAAATGATGCAATAATAAATAAGAATAGACTGTTTCATGTACAAATGTAAACCTACTGTTGCCCACCCCTGTATACATCTCATTTAGAGTGTTTTGGATAGAATCTATTTGTCTGGATAGTCCTAACGGATAGAGAGCATATTAAAGCTATGAAACAGGTTGAATTTGCCAAGGGAGTGTTATAGGTAAGGAAGAAGGGAGAGGCACAGAAGGAATGAAGAGGGCTCTGGCTGTCACCAGCACAGTGCCATGCAAAAGGGCTATGAACCAAGAGGGGCCTGGGAGCAGAGGCCATCAGAGGTGGTGCAGGAGAGAGACCATCCATGCCTGTAGGCCCCAGGAAGGAATGTTGACTTGATTCTAATAAAAAAAAAGGAAGCTAAGGCAGGTGTTGAAGCAAGGGAGTAATGTCCTCATTTTTGTGTTTGTTTACCCTGGCTGCCACATGGAGAATGGACTGTGAGGGAACAAGAATAGAAGCAGAGAGACCAGTCAGGAGGTCTGCTGAAGACTAAGACCCTATGAGATGGTGCTTGCTATATGTCAGTACAGTGGTACTTTGAGATATGAGTTTAATTCATTCCGTCACCTTGAGGTGTGGGAAACTGAGATGCTCGAGTCGTGGTAAACTGGTGGGTCATGTGCAGCTGACTGATCCACGTGATTACTCCTATCTCAAATGTTGCTCATATTTCAAAGCAAAAATTGCTCGCTCAAGGGCTTGTATCTCAAAAATCTCGTATGTTAGGGCACTCGTATCTCGAGGTACCACTGTATTACCTTGTTTAAGCTCTTCAACAATGCTTGTGAATTGGAAATGTAATTTTCCCAATTTTGTAGCTGAGCGTAGGAGGAAGAGGAAGGAGGTGAGGAGGGAGCCTGAGGCACAACAACCTCAGTGTTAGTGAAAGAGGATTTCAATCAAAGAGACAGAGGAGGAGCAGCCAGGGAGGAAATTGAGACAAGATTGTGTGAGCTCCTGGTTCTACCCAGGTCCATAACTTCATCATCCCACCCCCAGTGACTTGCTAACTCCCCCGCTCTGTGCGCTTTCACCTTTGCCAATGAGTCACCAGCCCAACTCGTGGCCCTGCTTCACTATTTCCACATTCAGACTATTGCCTGAATGTGGAAATAGTGAGTGACCACTGGTCTGGTTAACCCTCTACTGTTAGAGTTTGTAGGACAGCTGAGAAACCCAGACGTGGCAGGATGAAGGCATGAACCCAATATGTGAAGTCTTGCCCACCTTGAGAATACCACCCAACTTTGTATTCAGCCAACGGTGGTGTTAGGGGAATACCACAGGCTGGAGGATGGATATAGATCTGTGGTCACAATCATATAAAGAGTTTATATGACAATCCTACCCAATGGCTCTGGGATCCATTGGGAAATCCTGTCATGGGCTGTTTCATGTTTATGTTCTGCCTCAGACCTTTCCACATTTCTGTTTTGTTTTCCCTGAAAGGAATCCCCATGAAGGAGGCCCGAACTCTGCCTGTGTCTTGATCCTCAGCCAGCTCCAAATATTAAAAAATATTACTTCCTACATGTTTTGGCTTCACATTAGAAATTGATTCAGAATCTAAAGTAAGCATTTGTAAACATTTCACTAGTATCTTTTGCATTAAAAATGTAAAAAATCTACATATTCAGGATTATCTTGTTTTTGTTGAAGGTTTTTACTGAAAAAAAAAAAGGAATATTCCATAAGTTGCTTTTCTGGATGAATAATTATTCTAAAAATTACTTTACAAGATCTTTGGGTTTGTGCTGTTATTCCTGAATAAAACTGAACGATTTTATTTGGAGACAATGAAGAATAAATGTGAGAGGCCAAGTAGGATTCTGAGTAGGATTAACAGCCCTGGGTGATCACAGAATGCCAGACAGTAAGAAATGTAATTCAGATAAAAAATTAACAGAATGAAATGTAAATGTATCTCTCATTGCCTTAAGACATCTCTATGTGCATTTGACACATTGATGCGTTTGTCTTGGGGTAATGTACTCCATGTCCTTGTGGGACATGAAAACACAGTTTTACCAAGAGGCTGTGAATTGATCCCTGGGCACTGATGGGAGAGCTTGCTATGGAATTAGGAACGGGGTTGTTTATTCTTGTATTTAGTCTTCCGTTATTGTCATCTCTGTATGTCTTGTGTTGTGTTTCTGTCACCATCAGGATGGTTCTGGCCTCCATCAAAGGCAAGGTTGCTTCCTGCATTTGGAAGCACCTTCCAAATGGTGGGGGCACTAACCATCAGCAGTGTGAGCAGGAGAGTCCCTTGCCTGAGCTGAAGCAGCAAATGAAATAGTAATCTGGAATGGACTAATTCATTTACTTTGAAAAATCACTGACTACTTCTATGGTATGTATTCAGATCTGGCTAGCATTTGTTCATGCCTCCTTTGCGGTAGAATTGTATTTTACACTTAACATTTGTTATTTTAATTAAATTGTTCCATTTAAGCCCAGCTCAACCAAAGGGCATATATTATTCAGTGGAATTCAAAAATGAGTAATGAACTTGTGTCTGTTAATACAAGCATAAGTGATCGTCAAGCTTCAATGTTCTGAGCCTCATGATGGGCACTTCATTTGCTCTTTTATTTAAATACTAGAGGCCCAGTGCACACATTTTTGCACCAGTGGGGTCCCCTGGTCTGGCCTGAGGGATTGGGTAAAAACAAGCTCTCCAACATCCCCTGAGGGGTCCTGGATTGTGAGAGGACACAGTCAGGCTGAGGGACTCCACCCATGCATGACAGGGGCCAGGAAGGGACACAGGAAGTTGGCCAGCTGGGGAAGGACTACAGGATAGCTCCAGTGTATGTCTGGCCTATCTCACTCAGTCCTGATGAGCTGGATACCAGCAGCAAGCTAACTTACCCACTGAAGCATCTGCTCCCTGGTGGTCAGTGCATGTCATAGTGAGCGGTTGAGCAACCTTAGCATGTCATTAGCATATTACACTTTGATTGGTTGAAGGAGTGACCAGATGATGACACTTAGTATATTAGGATTTTATTATACAGGAACTTATTTATAAGTTTTGTTTAAATAATTTTATTTAAAAACTAGTAGCCCTGTGCATGGATCCATGTACCAGTAGCTCACAGGAGCTTGCTGCTGCCCTCCAGTAGCTCTCTGCCCACTGCCCTGCCCTCCCATAGCTCCCCCTACCCCCCTCACAGCTTGCTGCCCTGTTCCCTCCTGAAATTCTCCGCCACCCACTTGTAGCTCACTGCCCCACCCTCCTGCTGATCTGTGATCCAGTTGTTACGTGGTCAGTCATGCTTCATACAGCGTAACTACCATTTGCATATTACATCTTTATTATACAGGATACTATTTTTATTGTTTTAATAAAGCTACATGTGCTTTACAGTAATTGCAATCATATAAATAAAGTTAAGGTTATGTTTCTGCCACCCAGAAGCAACCATTATTAACTCATTTCTGTATTAGCTTTCAGCCTCTTTTAGGGAGTGTGTGTGCCTGTGCACGTGTGCACGTGTGCATGCATGTGCTATTTTAATGTATTTGGGTTCATACTGTAAATACATTTTATATTCTACTCTTAATCACTTGACATTGCATTGTGAAAATGTTCCCATATTGTTAAATTTCCCCCAAGCATAGTTTTTATGAGTAATTCTGTGGCTATGTCATAATTTAATTCCCTTGCTATTCAGGTGGTTGTGAATTTCCTAACTTGATTTTTAAAAGGCACTATAAACAATTTTACGAATCCATCTCTGTCAGAACCTCTGGCTCTCTCTTTAGGCATGGCCCCTAAAACCGGGGTTACTGGGCCCACGTGTGCTTTTGTTTGGTGCACCTGGAGAAATGGCTTTGCATACCAAATGCTTCTTTGAGTCAGGACACGGTGTGAATGACCTGGCGCCTTCATACCTTCTTTGGGGTTGACAATGCTTGAACGTATGTTTTTATGTTAGGGGACATAAAAACATACATTCTAATTCTTTTCAGATTTACCTTTTTTTTTTTGCAGAAATTCTTGCTAGACTCAAGCCATAGGCTGACAAGCTATGAGTCTGAGTTTTATTGGAAGTGGGAATTTCACCTTTAAAGTGGTCTTTTACAGGTATTTTAATAAGATGTTGGGAGCAGCTCAAAAATGCTAGCCAGAAATTATTTTAATCTTAAAAACTCCTGTCCTACCAGGGCACTTTAAAGATACGCTTGTAGATGATCTTTGAAGTTTCTATAGAACTAAAGTGTTTTCCTAAAAAGCAAAGAATTGTGGTCTGACAAATATGCAAAATAAGTTTGTAGGGGAAGAAGAGTGATTGCCATGGTGATACACTTTTATGAAGATATCAAATGCTGTCTATCCAGTGTGGCTCAGTGGCTGAGAGCCAACCTATGAACCAAGAGGTCACAGTTCGATTCCCAGTGAGGGCACATGGGTTGCGGGCTTGATCCTCAGTAGGAGAGCAATGATTCTCTCATCATTGATGTTTCTATCTCTCTCTCCCTTCCTCTCTGAAATCAATGAAAATACATAGAAAAAAAAAGATTTCAGATGCTTACTTGATGTATAATCCTTCCCAGAATTAGGTAGAAATAATGATGAATTTTGCATTTAATTTTTCAAAACCTAATTTTGTCTCCTGTAGATTCTCTATCACCCCTCTGCCCCCAAAGCCCCTTGCTCTCCTGCCAACTGACTGTTAAATATATAACCTTTTACTGTATTTTTTTAATGGCCTCCCAATGGAAATCTAGGGAGCATAAAGGCTAGGAGGTCATTTCGATTTTCCCTTCAATCTTTGGTGCCTTCTCTTTTATCCTCCTTAAAGTGTGAAGTAATTAGATTCTGGCATTTTCTCTTTTGAACTTCTACAAACATTCCCTTTTATTTTCCAGGTTATTTTCCTGGCTGAACAGTTGCTCCCGTAGACGGGTGAGGAGCCCCACAGCAAGCCATTTGCGAACGGTCTGTTTTCCGTTGATTTCCTTCTCCTTTTTCCCAGTCTGATGCGCCATCCCTGTGGTTTTCGGTCCGTAACTCTTTGTTGCGTGCTGGGCTCGCAGTCCTTTGCTCTTCCCATGTTTGCCTTTGTTCTTCTGATTTCCTTTTTCTTTTCTTTCCCGCTCTGCCCTTTGCGGAGCAGTTTTCAGATGTTGCCCATTTGGCCCATTTATAGACTATCCCTTCTGATAGTTTCCTTTTCTGGGTTTCCATTGGAAACCTCATGACTTTCCTGATTCTACTTCTTCTGTTTAATTTCAAGTCCTACAAAAGTAATTCTCTAAAGGTTAAGCTTAAAAAGGTTTCAATACAGACATTATTAAGGAAGAGCCAAAGTGAATTTTGCACTCGTGCTTCAGTAGTTACCTTCTGATTTTACAAATTCATCGCTACTTTTGTCTCTGAATTGGCCACGTGTCAAGACACTTCTGGAAGATTATCTTTTGTCATCTCGATGTGTTTTTGTGGAAGAGAATTCCATTGTGAAATGGCAATGGGACATGTGTGTTTTTCCTTTCTTTCTTTCTTTTTGATGGGAATTCCCCGAAGAGAATTCTTTCTGTTTCCAATTTAGGCAAAGCTGCTCATCCTGGAGGAAGTATTTCCTGCATAAGGTTAGAGACAAGGGACTCTCACAAATTGCAAATCATTCTGGCCTGCCAGGGGGTGTTTGTGAAAGAGACTTTCTTCCCACATGGTGTGAAGTTTGTCACCTTTCCTTTCTGAATTCTAACACAAGGGTGTCAGGCGCGGATTAGTTAGCAGCTTTGTGCCTTTGAAAATGAGGAATGACAGGAAAAGATTCATCTCATTGCAAAATTTCATACAGAAACACATTCGGAAAAGCATTCCTGGACAAATACCAGCTCTACGTTGCAATACATTTGGACATTAACCACATGGTAACAGAGGCGGTGCCTTCATTGTGGCTGAGAGAGGTACATTTTACATCTACCTGTGTTCATGAGAGATACCGATCTGCCGTGTTCTTTTCTTATAATGTTTTTATCTGGTTTGATATTATGGTAATGCTAGCCTCATTTC
The DNA here is from genome assembly GCA_004026805.1 of Lasiurus borealis. Taxonomy (NCBI): domain Eukaryota; kingdom Metazoa; phylum Chordata; class Mammalia; order Chiroptera; family Vespertilionidae; genus Lasiurus; species Lasiurus borealis. The sequence continues at coordinate 530 of PVJN01008018.1, read as the reverse complement.
ACAAGTGAGGAAGTGTTCCTTCTACCCTATTTTCAGGAAGAGTTTGAAGAGAACTGGTATTATTTTTTTCTTAAGTGCTTGGTGTAATTCATAAGGGAACTCATCTGGGTCTAGTGCTTTCCCTTTTGAAAGGTTAATTTAATTTCTTTAATAAATACAATCTTATTCAAACTACTTCTCCTGGTATTGATAGGGGTTACAGTATTATTTTGATAATTTTTTAAAAAATCTTTATTGTTGAGATTATTACAGATGTCCCTCTCCCAATGACCCCAAGTCCTCTCCCTCTGGTTCTCACCCCTCCCCAGGCCTCGGTCATCCTATTGTCAGTGTCCATAGGTAATGCATATTCATATATGAAATCTTTTTTTAATCTCTTCCTGCCTCATCCCCCTTCTCTTTGAGGATCCTAGTCTTTTCCATTTCCATAGCTCTGATTCTATTTTATTCAGCAGTTCATTCTGTTCATTAGATTGCTTATTTATTTTGATTTTTAGATTCAATTGTTGATAGGTATGTATTCATTGCTA